>SNQJ01S0076376.1:13872-36772 GCA_010110895.2 Picea sitchensis
GCTTCACATCTATATTGAAGAGAAATTGCTTCCAGCATCCTGATGAACCATGGAGAAGATTTAATATGACTGTTGGCCAGTTTAAAAGGGAAATATTGCGAGCTCCCATTTCACAATAGGTCGAACTCTTTCTTCTTGCAGAATGCGAAGATCACTTTGCTTCAGAATGTGGTTATTTATATCTCTAGATAAAATCAGTTGGAGATGTTTTTGGGCATGTGTATTTGAAAGTATTTTCCTTCAGTCTTAGATAAGCCTTTGCAGGTTTTATCTAGGCATCCAACAAGCTTCCTCAAGCCTGTGCCAAACATGTTTCCAAACCTTAGTAGTTGAAGTGATCTTCTTGGCTTCAAAATCAAAAGAGCTTACCTGGGTTTCTCCTCCAGCTGTAGATATTATAGAACTCTTTGCAGAGCCTTGTCATGCATCCAAGCTTCTTCTAACTATATCGCATGAGGCAGTGATGAACTATGCACAACTAAGATAACAAGAGTTCTATGCCTTATTTGAATGGTTGCGATAATGAAGGTCAAGAAAGATATGCCTACTCCTATTCCAAGAGTGTGGACGTCAAAGCTCGAAGGAAGTTTACATCAAAACCAAAGTTGAAAATTAAAGAATGCTAGTGATAACCAACAATCATAAAAGACTTGGTGGCAGAAAATTAGGAGGCAAAGCACCTGGCAGCAACGAATCAATTTCAAATTTAAGGGATTTAGTGAACAGGTCACTCAGAATTTCAAGAACACATGTCAACTTGTACTACTTGTTTGGAATCTAATGCATGGATTAAATATTAGCTTTGGTCTAACAAGTTATCATGAAAATAGGATTTAGGGTTGATCTGAATCGTATCAAATCCTGATTCATTAGAACTGCCAGTCTAAATTTAGCCTTAGGAGGTTCTCGATCCATTATTTTTGGATCTGATTTTTATTATTTAGGAATCATTTTGTAATAGGGAAAGAGGGGGAAACAACCTGAGAGCCTTTTGGGGGTTGGGTATGTAATGTTGATTTTTCAATGAAAATATTTAACAGAGGCAAAGGGATTCTATACCTAGCTATGTTATATTCTGTCTTTTTCTTGTGTTATTGTTTCTTATGTTCACATTGATAGTTATAATCTTTATATTCATTTATTCAACTTGTAATAGTTACAATTCAGTGAAACTTCTGCTGTGGCTAATTAAAAAAATTCCGTCTAGTGCAACTTTTCCTTTGTTTTTTTGTGAGCAAAACAAGACCTGCATCTTAATTGTTTTGCCTAATTTACAAGTTTTATTTGTTCATAGTTTTTCCCCTGTCTTGCTATGAGTGAGACAAGACCTATTTTCAGATATTGAAATCATTGTCATTCTTCTACTGAAAGGGAGACCATATTTATTAGAATTGGATCCCTGGTCCTTCATTTTTAGTTTTGTTTTCCCACATCTTCTATCTATCCTCATGATTTTAAATGGATTTAGTAGACGAAGTCATGCCTCTTTATTTATGATTTGTAATGATTGAAAGACTCATTCAGACCTAGATCCAAAAGCCTCCAATAATTGATCAATCAACAATTATCATTTTATTCAATATGTGCTAAGTAAGGCTTGGCTCTATTACAACCTAGAGTCAACTCTTGAGACAAAAAACACATCAATCAAAAGAAGTTCCAGATAGGATATCTAGTACTGATTTATGAAAACAAGTTCTTACAACATCCAAGAAAGTTTAGGATGCACTGGCTAGGGCCATACGTGATCAGATATGTGACTGACTCAGATGTTGTTTAGTTAGAGAAGTTGGGTGGACAAGTCATGGAAATACTAGTGAATGGGAACCGACTGAAACTGTATAGAGAAGTCCATCCTTCCATGCACTAGAGGAGCTGCCCAGGTTCAATTTGTATCATAGTGTAATATAGAAGGAAAATATAGAAAAAGAAAGAAAAAGAAGGTAAAACGGGAAAAAAAAAGAAATAGGTTAAGGGAAGAGGTAAGAAGTTGAGAAGGAAAATAAGTTTAGGTTAGTAAGTAAAGAGGAAGAGAAGGAAACTGCCAAAGATGAGAGAAAAGTAAGTAGAAGGATACACAGATGAAGGAAACCAGATTGCGCAGAAGGAAGAGATCACACAAAGAGACAAGACTATGCAGATGATAACTAAAAGCATTTAACACAATCCATGATGGGACTTGCAATAACGAGTTATCATGATGGAGAAGTAGCGACACCCCGTAACATTAAATGTAGAAAATCTTGAAATCGAATTGAGAATTCGTCGAGGATACATAGTGATGGAACAATAAAAGCAGGTAATAAATGGCAACCATTAGTGGATTAGATGGAGAGTTTAGGTGCGAAGGGAAACTACAATTGGCAATGCAGTATAAAATTACACAAAGCGATAATGAGGGAATATTATTGTTCATCAAAGATTAGATATAGAGCCTAAGATTACACAACCGAAGAGACGAAGTTATAGAGATGAAGTACATAACAAAGTTCTAAAACCAGCTGGAAGTTGATCCCAATGTCACATAGGAAGATGCCACCTAAGGAAACAACAACATCAACCTCAGTACCGAAGAAACTGTGCAACCAGCCTACAACGTCACTGGTAGTCGAAGGAACACAAGAAGCCTCGTCCTCAAATGAACGATTTCCTAGGGATTATATCCCACTGAGAAATCCATCAACAAAACATGTCCATTTATAGAAGGAGGCAAGGTAACCATTAATTGAGCCAACGACTCCAGAATGAGTAATAGTAGAAGGGGATATGTTAGGTATGACAATATCTCTGAAATACACTAACCATGATATCATCAATGAAAATACGTTTCCAGAGCTTGTACCCAGTAAGTTTATGATGAAATCCATTAGTTCTGAGACCCACATGATCGTCATAGAACCACAAGTGTGGGCTAGGGGGTTGCATAAATCATGTCTTCTAATCTTGTTCGACATACCACATTTTGGAAAGATCCACGAGATCAATGTGTGTGTGAAAATGATGTTAAGTTGTGTGCATAGATAATACATGTGGCTTGACATACCAATATCCATTGATACTGATTTAATAATGTGCATTACAGGTCTTCTGTCGCTGGGGCAAGACCCTACATCATTGTTTTTTGACAAGAAGAATAAGAAATCTCTCGTTGATAGCATGAAAGGAAAATTTCATACATTCCATGGAAAACGTAGTCTGGATGTCGCTAGCATATGCGACCTGATGGTAAGGTTTGTGACACAAGCCTTTTCTTGTAAATTATTGAGGAAATGTAGAAGAGATCAAGTGCCAACAACGGTTATAGCGGCCGTAGAATGATGTGTAGAGGGTGTCCAGATGAACTGTGCAACATTTTTGTTGAAATTTTTGATTGACTGCGAAGAAGCACATGACAAGGGGAAAAAATTCCAGTACTCCTGTTTATTGATCCTAATCCTGCTACCATCTTGGAGAGAGTTGGATGAAAGTCAATTTTGGGCATCAAGGAGAATCCTTTCTTAGCCGCGCACTGTGAAAAACTTTGGTACACTACACATAAGGCATGCCAGATGGACACTAATGTCACATTCTATATCTACAAGGAAACTATTAGATAAAAAATAGAGAGGACCTTGTGCATACTACCACAAGTGCTTGAGGAATACAAGGAAGTGGTGTGTTTTAAGGTAGGGCACCACCACATGTACGTTTAGGAGAAGAAAGACCTAGATCAATAGTGGCTACCGACACAATACAAATTGACAGAAGAGGATATGAGAAACATTATGGACGATTGGGATGTTGAGTGGAAGATTCCACCTGCAGAGACAGATCCATTAGCGCAACCAAACTCAAAAGTATATGACATTGATGAGGAGGAAGAAGAATAAGAGGACCATGACAAAGGGAAGGTCCCAAAGGATCCAATACCACCACCAATACCACCACCAACACCACACAATGACTAGAAGAGAAAAGAGCTAGAGACAGGGAGACCCAAGTGCAAATCCGTTAAAGAAGTCACTATTCAGGAATTGACATAAGAAAAATTGGAGAAGATAGGTGATCAAGTAAAACAAGTCACTGATGACGCATTTCGACATGTAGTACAACAACATGAAGATATGAACAAACGTACGCAGGAACAAATGGAAGAATTGCAACAACTATTAGAAGCTGCGAATATCGCACCAGGGTGATAGACAGAGGAAGAACCAACAACCAACACTACCAATACTAGAGAGGTAGGACCAATAATATCCTAGTCCTTGGAAATTGCAGGAGTGCGAAGGATGATTAAGATAACAACAATGGTAATCGAGTTCCCCACGAAAGAAATGAAAGAACATGCCAAGGCATTTGGTCACATAGACCTAGTGCTCTCACAACTACCAATGGAGGTATTGCAGGAGATACATATGAGGGAAACATAAGAGTTGAACGTGCACATCGAGAAGACATCCAATGATCTAGTAATGATTACAACGAATAATTTTTCATTAGAGACATAGTACATCAAAGTGAAACAAGAACACGATGAGGCCACGAAAAAAGTAGAACAAATGCAGAATGCATCCGAGTGAGTATATCAAGAATTCCCATAGGCACAGACCAAGAAGGAGGCCCTGGTGGAAGATCAAGTCACAAATATAAGTGAAACCATTCATGGCTTACACACACACATAGTTGATATAGAAGCATGTGTGACACCAAGTACTCCACATGAAGAGAGGGAGACGAGGAAGAAAACTATGACCACAAGAGTGGACAATATAAAGACTCTAGAAGTAGAGTGTGCATGACTGTATATAGAGAATATGGGTGCTTGAACACAACTGAGTAAAGATATGGTACAATAGGAGATTAATCGGAAAAATCAGACTGCATAGGGAAAGGTGCATAAATTACAAGGAGCGATGGGCACATTACCACTAGTAGAGGTGGTAACTATGATGAAAAAGAACTGAAAGATATATTCAGAAATGAATCAGCTAAGGGTGAAGAAGTAGGATCATGCACAATAGATAGAAGTCTTACAAGAAGAAGCATGCAAAGTGACAACAACCCTAACAACAACGCAAGGAATCATCAAACAAGCAACAAAGGAAGGTGTCAAGAAGGTGCAGGATCACGTCACTACTAAAACAATAGACCAAATTTTGCGTAAGAAACTAGAGGTCAAGGAAAATACTGCAATAGTTAAGGTGACCTTTGATGCATTTCATGGCACACAGGAAGATAGTCTGAGTGGCTCGGGATGATCCACATGTGATTATTGGGGGCCTGTTGGAGAAGCATTTTGAAAACGTTTTTGGATATGCACCAAAAGTAAGTCAAAGAGTAAAAAACAATTAGAAGATGGGCCAAAGCGTGAAATGGGAAAAAAATTCAAGGAGTCCAAGAGCGCGGCGGAGTAGCACGCAAAAGGCGAAAAACATTTATAAACCGTTAGGTTTTGGGGGACAATTTTTCCACTTTTGTAATGGGCTTAGCCCTATTTTTATGTATAAATATGTAAAGGGGTTTTTGGGGAAAGGTGTGTGTGGGTGTGTGTGTAAGTGGTTTATGAGGAGTTCGACATATGAGACGTTCCTAGTGATTTTTTTGTAAGAGAGTCGAGCGAAGGAAGAAGTCAGAGGTATGAATGAGGAATGAACTCACTCTGCAACATAATATTTAAGCAGGTTTGGGTGATGTTACTGATGCATATTTTGTAGTTCAGTGCACAGTTGTAAGAAAAATATTAATGAATAATATAAGAATCCATCCATTATGGATGCATCCCAAGTTGGGTGAACCACACAAATATATGTGTTATGATGTGGTTGCATGTTGTGTTGTTTAATGTATTGTGTATTAATGATAATTCTTAACTAAGATAATGAATTTCATATATGATGTTATAATGTCACACATAGACTATGTTTAATGATAAAGTAACGATTAAGTATTGGGGATTGCGCACATGAGTGAATGGTAGCAAGGACATAAAGAGTGCCTCATTTCCCCTCATCACCGCAGAACCTTGGTTCCTACAACCCCTCTAGATTCCTCGGGTGAGACTTCACTTTCTCTATAGGTGATGCCAAAAGGGCTGATGTCTAAGGGTTTTGTTGGTATTTGAATGATTAACGTTGGGTCTACCCCCTGCACACCAAATCTTACTTCCACCCTTCATAGCTCCATCGTCTTATACTCATCAAGAGATTTCCAATGACAATGATTTTTCTCAAACAAATCTCTGGAATAGGGGTTGTGACCTTCCCAAGTTCTCGGGTTTACATAGGAAACATATCTCTTATTGCCACATGGAATCCATGTGACATCTCGTTTCATGTGCCATTTAATGTGGCGACAACTTGGCCCCGACATGACACTAGCCTATCCTGCCACGATGGAACTTCAGTCCATGCATGCCTTCAACCATCATTGCTTGGACTTCGCCCAACTCACTCTTCATTTACCTCTGACATAGATGGCATCAAGGAATATTCCCTCTCGATACTATCCATTCAGAGTTCGAAAGGTTTGAGCAGTCTCATTACTATGAATTTGAGGTATCGAGGAATATCCCATATCCTCAATGAGAAATATTGATGTATTCCTGTTCTCCCAACTGATGACTAAGATTCATCTGATGCCTAAGGTTCACCTGTCTAGATGAACCCCACTCAACTCGTCAACCTATTAATAATGGACATCTATTGTCCTAAGGGCGTCCTTGATGCCTTGCTGGAAAGCTGCGCTATCCATGATGTCAATAATTCATCTCTTGATGTGACATGTGGCTAAATATCCACTCGACACATGGACCCATCACAACTCGCCATGTCACCATAGGGTGCGTAGTCTCGCTCAACTAGAGATTGACATTTTTCCATTTCCTATAAACTGATTAGGACACTTAATTAATAATTTCTTAAAATACCTCTCCTTAGTATTAATTTATTAAATCCTCATTAGGGATAATTAACATTCACTAACTATCTACCCCCGTAAACACATTCTTACTTTGCCTAATAATTCACTTAAGCACCATTATTGTAATGATTATCTTATAAGATAAGTAATTATATTATAACATAATTTATATTATGTTTTAATATAATTAATTAGGCTGCAGTGTACTTAGGCTTATAATCCTTGATTTACGTATTAATCCAAGAACCCGACTTATGACTTCGCGCCATTATCTTAACATAATTATATATATATAAATATATAGGAAAAGAAAGGGAAAAATAATATATTTAATTATTATGTGTTATCTCAGGAAATTCAGACTCCTTTCATATGCACACTTCTCATATCTCTGATGGTAAGTGTTAGCGACATTATTTGTCTTGGGGCTCAAATACACCGAGGTCTGCAGGCTACACGGGAAGCGCCCCAACGCAAAGCGAGAGAATCTCCTTTCCAATCACAAGTCAAGCGAGCGGGCGAAGTGTTGGTTGTCAGCCGCCGAGATTCAACTGCAAAGCGAATCAACGGTCATCAAGATTTCGGGGCTGCCGATTTGTCCGGGATTTAGCACGAATCATATCACCAATAGTTCAAGGAAAATCTAGGTCGTTGAGACAGGTGGCAGTCAATCGACATTTCGGGGATCGACGTCTCGGGAGACAAGGAGCCTCCCATTCTTTACAACTGAAATCGTCGATCAGCGAAACGCCGAAAGCACCTTTGGAGCCAATCCCACGGTCCTAGCACCAGGTCACATCAAGCAAGCCCGTGAATGGGGGTAGCCCCCTTTATAATAACGAATGTTATCTGGGCCATTCATCTGAAGGACACGCGGCGTACATCCGTGTCACGTCGACATTCGGGAGTTCGAGGGGTAAGCGCTCCTCATCATTTCACCTCTTGAAACCTCGAATCCCGAAACGCCGAAAGTGCCCAGAATTAGGCTCATGGTTTTGGTGCCTGGTCACAAAGGAGTAGACCTAAATGAGGGGTGCTAATGTTTATCATTCAACGAGGCGGTCCCACAATATCGAGGAGTAGTCTCAGCCATCCATCTAAAGGGGACACTTGGTGCGTGATTAGGCTCTCCACCTTCTCGCCCATCGCGATTTTGAAGCGCAAGAAGCAGCTCCTTCATATCCCCGATGCACGAAGTGACAAGAGCGTCCAGGACCTGGGGCCCACAACAACGTCGGGTGAATTTAGGACCGTCAGATTTGAAGGACGTGTGGCGCCAGATTAAGCCGTCTCGATGTTTCACTCATCGCGATTTCAAGAAGTATGGATCAACCCCTTCATATCCGCGAACGCCGAAAACACCTTTGGGAGTAAGCACAGGGTCATAGCCCGTGGTCACTTGGGAGACAAAGAGAGATGTGCAAGAGGGGCCAAAGGCACTAAGTTCAGTTACAGAGGAGATCATCACGACCTCCAGGCGCCATCGGATCCGATCTCAATCTTGTGTCTCGCTTGGATTAAATGAAGGCATGAACGGGTGGTTGAAACCTTCCTTCATTCATTAAGTGTGAGATATGGAGGGTCTGACAAGCGGTTTACTCGAAGGGGTCCTGTGTACCATTTTTTCCAAAGAAGCCATGCCGAAGTCTTCGAAGAGACAGAGAAGTCTGAACACACTAGCTCGGCACTTAATGGCTCAACTACCCTCCTTACAAGATCCATGCACAGTTAAGGTGGTGCGTGAAGAAGGATTTCAGTACGAATTTGACTGAAAAGACACCGAGCCCCGGGTGACTGGGCACGCCTCTGTTAGGCGAATTTTCCTGAGTATATAGGCTCAATTTTTGTATTTTGTAAGTATCGATGGTAGAGCGAGGCTCCCGATTGTAATGTTTTAACAAACGCTCTAGTTTTTTGGTTATGCATCTGTATGTAAGATTTCTTTTTTTATGAAAGACAATTTCCCTATTTCATCTAGTTTTCATCTCATACTGAGGGAGTTCATGATTGAATGATTCACATGAATTATTGCAGTTGCGTTATGATGAAGGTTTTATTGTGACACTATTGTATTCCCTGGTTTTCTGCGTTTGAATGTAAGATGATCTCGTGCTTAAATGCATTCTCCTACAGTCTGCTAGAAACCCGACGTTGACAACAGACCTTTGGATCTCTCTGATATAAGTCTTCCTCCCTACTCACCCTTACTACAATTCACTGTCTGAAGTATGTCCAAGACCTCACCTACCCATGCATGCCGAGCCTAGTTTCGAAGTCGAAACAATATCATCCGAGTTTATTTCCATTCAATCACCTCTTCCATACACAAACCGTGACATAAACTGATGGGCGTTGGGCTCTGCTCCTGCAAGCAATCTAGGAGTGACTTCCATCACCAACAGTAAGGCTCTAAAGGATTTGATGTTTGTAATTAATATTATAATACTTTAATGTCTTAGTACCTTAGCTCTCGGATTCCGAATTCTCAGACTCCAATCATGTGCGTCCATTTCATTTATGCGATGGTTATACTCCAAAAAGGAAATTGTTTTATTATTAAAATATACATATGACCATGAAATACTATGGCCATCATTCTCCAACTCTTCGCACTCCGATCATTCACTCCTTTTTCATAACTCTGACAGGAAGGATTCGAAGAAAAATGAGTTATATATATATATATAATTATATTATTTCACAGTTCAATTAAGTCTCAGGTAATTCAAACCTTCTTTACATGTTCACCCCTCATCTATCTGACAACCAATTATGATGGAGAAAAGTTAAATATTATAATATATTGAAACTTTAGACCATATATCTCATCACAATCTCAAGCCTTCACAATCAATTTATGTGTGCCCTTCTCGTTACTCCGATGACCAATAATAAAAGGGAAATGGTAATATTATAATACATTTAAACTTTATAACATCCATACCATCACACCAATGACTTCAAACTTCATTCACACACGCTCTCCACTTCACTCCGAAATTTGAACTCCGATGACCAATCACCAACGAAAATTCTTTAATTTTTAATAAAATGTTGTTTAAAATACATTACTCGTCACACTCCAAACAAAATTGCTCCATTCCCTGTACTCTGACAAATGATTTATATAAATATTTACACATTAAGATGGATAATAGGGAGTATATTGTCTAAGCCTTTAATAAATAAAGAGATATATTTACCAGATTTTTTCCAAGAGTGCAGAGCGACTGGTGCAGGGAGTGAATTATGAAACTAGATAAAATTAGCACATTTAAATCCTTTACAGAAAAGGGAGGAAATTCTATACCTCCATACAAATAGAAATTCATAAATTTAACATGTGAACTTATAATTCTTATTATAACATTTAGTTGGTAATTTTGGAATTTTACCAGTATTTACTGGACTTTACCATTTGTTCAAATTTGCCTAAAAAACATAGAATTGCAGATTTACATTTATATATTTATGTAATTTATTTGCTTAATTTGCTTTCCATAGTATTACATATCCTCGAAGTAAAAATCCTTCATGGTAAAACTATATTTTTACCAAAATTTTCCAATTTCCTAATTACAAGCATTTCTTTACTATTTTTAGGGATTAGTCATTATTCCCAAATATTTCCCTTTGGAAAACAAATTTGCTGTGTAATTCCAAGTAAAATTTATTTCTTACCAAATTCAAAGGGAATTTAATTATCTACAATATGCCAATTTCTAAATTTCATTTTTATTTCAAATTTAGAAACTTAAACTGCATTTCTCATTCCTTTCCTAATATTTGTTTTAAAAATACTTTTCCTCTTCTTTAATGCGTGGCTTTATTTCTAAATATCAAACATGGGTTTGATCTTCCTTCAAGTTCTGAGTCTAGTAGATTTTCCATACCAACAGAGAGGCCAAAGGAAACTGCCCAACCTTGAAATTTCTAATAGGAAATTGCACTTTCATAATTACCAAGTTATTTTGTGATGACTATAATGGCTTGACTTTACTAATATTTGAGGATTAGTTCATATAGACTACTACAAGTGATCAAACGTCACGCTTCTCCAAATTTGAATAAAATACCATTATTAACAAATTTCTTTTTCTAGACAGGGGCATGTAGAAAACCATTGACAAAATATGATTTCCAAAACTTTACTTCAGATTTCCCAACCATTCAGATAATCAGTCACAAATTTCATCATTTAAACATGATAATAATTTCTGCAATGATCTAGCAAAATGAACCAGTCAAGACAATACAAAACTCAGAAAAAACACTTATCTAAAACTTAGAAATAGTTGGCAACTGCTACTAAAGCGTGTTCCATTTTCCACCCAACCATATGAACATTTTCTCTTGTTATCTTCCACAATTGGCCACCCACTAGCTATATCATGATGCCATGAGAGAGAGGTTATTTTTTTTCTCAACAAAAACAAGGGACAAAGGTTACTCTCCTTCTCCCACAGGAACTTGACAGTCCAATATTCTATCCACCAAGAAAAGGGGATCTGTTGTGATTTCTCACTCACTAACTCAACTTCTCTACAACCCTATTTATAATCTTGATTAGAAAATGATTCCCAATAGTTCTTGAACCTAGAACAATTTATATTCTCAGTTATCATCTCAACCAGAGAGCCACACACCCCCTTCCTCTTCAGATATGGTTCTTAAACCCATTCATGTGCATCCTATTCCCTCTTCCCACTATTTTCCCTCTCTTTTCTTTCCTTCTATAGAAATATTTTATGGTTCCGTTTCCCAATTCGCGGGTTAGATGATCAAGAAGTTTTCAAATGGGATACTCTACCCATATCCTCATTGAATCTTGAGGAAGACTTCCCAACTACCAACTTGAATGGTAATTAAACTATCTGGGAAAATGAATTGTGTTTAAATATTGTAACTGTAAAGAGTATTCTATTTATTACTGAGTTATTATTCATTATATTAATCCCCTTTTGTGGATTGATCATTCTGGGCATTGTAATCGAGCAAATCCCATTTTGTGGATTGGTCAAACCCTAAATATATTGTGCAAATGGAGAATTCACCCCTAGGCTAATTAAAGTGGTTTTAACCACTAAGAATACAAGTCGGCCTTGCCCAGTGAAGAGACACCTTTCCAACACCTGCTAGTTTGTATAAATAAAGGAAGCCATCGCCTCATTATCTCACTCACTCATTCTCTCATCCAGTGCACAAGTTTGGTAGTTGTAGTTGGGAAAAGAAGGAAGAGAGAGGCACATTTCTCAGTTTTGGACATTCTCTTTTGTTTTATTTTATTGTGGCTGCATTGTATTGGATATCTATATTAAGGAAGTTTTTGCTGGGTTTTCTCACCCATGAGGGTTTCCCAGGATAAATGTTGTGTATCTTGTGATTGTGTTTCTCTCAGTGATCCTATCTATGCTATGGTTATCTAGTAAATTGAGAAGAAACCTAATAATAACTTAAACCTTAACATGGTATCAAAGCGAAGATGAAGAGAGCATATTTCACTAGATAAGAAAAAACGTCACTGTTGTTGTACAAGAAAATTAGGGTTTTCTATTGAACAAGAATTTCAGCCCTAAACTCATCACGGAAGTGCGCCCTATCCTAGAGAACTCTTTGGTAGCCTCAACACACTTTTTAAGTGGATAAAACTCCTGGAAAGTGAAACCCTAGTTTTCATCGGTACCAGAAAACCAGAAAACCAGGAAACCAAAACTAGTACCAGAAGTATTAGTCCATAATTCCATTAGTCCAATTTTAAAGGGAAAAATTTGGATTTTCTGAAATCTAACTGCACCAGATTACTTGCCTCAGCTAAGCACACCTCCTGGTAATTTCAAAATTAAATTATGAACATTTTTAATTTTTGGTCATTTTCCTAGCTCTAGGTAAAGATGTCTGCAAGCACTAAGCTTGTTGACAAGATAAAAGGTGTGGAAAACTTCTATGCCTGGAAGTGTAGGATTGAAGTCATTCTTGAAGAGAATGACCCAACAAGATTCATTAAATAAGATGTACTAGAACCTACCGATGCTGCAATTAGGGATGAAATAATCATTGCAGATTCTATTAAAGATCACTTAATTCCTCAAGTGGATTCAAAGAAGAATCCAAAAGAAATGTTTGATTCCCTATCCATAATGTATGAAGGAAAGAACATCAACCGAAAGATGAATCTAATAACTCAACTAAAAAATACAAGGATGCAGAAAGGAGAAATGGTTCAGGAATATTTCTCTAGAATATCACAATTCATGGAACAACTAGAAGAAATTGGTGATACTCTAGATGAAGACGAACTCATAATGACAACCCTTAATGGTCTCACAAGACCTTGGGATGCATTCATCCAAACTATTTGTTCCAGAAAGGAGAAACTACACTTTGATAGTCTTTGGGAAGAATGCGTTCAAGAAGAAGCAAGAGTAGCTAACCGAGAAACAATACTATTAAGAGATGAAGATCAAGCCCTAGCTGCTCATACTAAAGGAGGAAGTAAGAGGTCTTACTTCCAGAAATAAAATCATCAACATAATGAGTCTCATCCCCCAAACAAATTCATACATAAAGAATCTCACCCTCTAAGGAGATTCCAAAAGTTTCAGAAAGGTCAAAGAAGAGAAAAAGATTTCTCATCCTACCAATGTTACCATTGCGACAATATGGGACATATTTCTAAGAATTGTCCATCTAGAAGAAAATAATACAAGAAGAGAAACAAGAGGCACCATGCCCATACAGTTGAAGATGAAGAGCCACCCAAAAAGACGATAAAAGAACAGATTGAAGACTATGTATTAATCTCTGCCCTCTCAGGATCAGTGTCACCTGGTGAGGAGACTTGGCTCATAGATAATGGTGCTTCCAAGAACATGACAGGTCAAAGAGACATTCTCTCTTGTCTTACAGAAAAAAAACTTTCCCCATAAAGTTACACTTGGAGATGATTCCCAGTACCCTATCAAAGGAGTAAGAGAATCAAATTACAAACTTGATTCATAGACCCCAATGAAGATGAAGGATGTACTATATGTAACAGGTTTAACAAAGAACTTACTTTCTATCTCATCTTTAGATAAGAAATGATTCGGATTTGATTTCATAGATGGAGAAGTTCTTATGTGGCCCAAAGGAAAAACCACGGAAGAAGCAATTGTTATTGGAAAAGAAGAAGGTGGCTTGTATAAGCTAAAGCGTCACTTATAAGAAGCCTTGAATCATTCCATTGAGAATCCATGTGATCTTTGGCATAAAATATTATCTCACATTAATTACAAGGAATTACCATATGTAAGCAAGGAGGTCACATGTCTACCCAAATTGAAGGTTGACCATGAAGGCATGTGCAACAGATGTGCACAAGGAAAGAACATCAATAACCCTTTCTCGAAGACAAACAACAAAGTAGAAGGAGTCCTAGAGCTCATTCACTCAGATGTATGTGGCCCAATTCCATCAACCTTCATCAATGGGTATGTATACTATGTGTCTTTTATTGATGACTATTCTCGCAAAACCTGGGTTTACTTTTTGAAATCAAAAGATGAAGTGCTCGATAAATTCAAGGAATTCAAAGCCTTGATAGAGAATGTCTTTGAAAGAAAGATGAATATACTCAGGTCAAATAATGAAGGAGAATACACCTCAAAAGAGTTTATAAAATTTTGTAAATATGCCGGGATCAAGAGGTAGCTCACTAGTCCCTACAATCCTCAACAAAATGGTGTAGCAGAAAGAAAGAACATAACTATAATGGAAGTAGTGAAGAATATTATCCATGATCAAGATATTCCAATGCACTTATGGGAAGAAGCAACAAGAAAAACAATGTATGTACAAAATAGATTGTCCCATAGTGCACTTGGGTTCAAGACCCCTGAAGAGATGTTCTCCAGAAAGAATCCAAAAGTAAGCCTCAAAATATTTGGCTGTCCCATATTTGTACACGTCCCAAAAGAGAAGAGAACCAAGATGGACCCTTCAGGAAATAATGGAATATTTGTTGGATACTGTGAGGTCTCCACGGCCTTCAGAATATACATACCAGGTTACCATCATATTGAGATCAACAAATATGTAACCTTTGATGAAGATGCAACACTCAATAAATCAAGAAGATGCAACCTTGAAGAAGTATATGAAGAACCTGTGGCTCCCATAGTTGCATAACCAGTAAGGGAAGTCATAAATTCCCCTAATGAGGAGATTCTAGAAGATCAAGACATAATAGAATCTCAAGAACCTCCCCAGATGACGATCTCCCACAAGATAAAGCCAACTTGGGCAAGGGAACTCATTCAAGATGGAGATAAGTATGGTTCCCCTGAAGGGACCATGAGACAAGTCAAGAAATCCAATCCATTCTCCAGTTACATGGATTTGATGTGTGATGTTTTAGAGAACGAGCCTAATTTCTTTGAAGAAGCCATTCATAAGAAATAATGGGCAGATTCCATGACAAAAGAATACCAATCCATTATAAATAATGATGTATGGGAAAGAGTTCCCAGACCGAAGAGCAAGGATGCGATATCTTCCAATTGATTATACAAAATAAAACATGTTGTTGATGGAAGCATTGAGAAATATAAAAAAATATTTGTAGCTCGTGGATTTTCTCAAAAGGAAGACATTGATTATGAAGATACGTTTTCTCCTGTATCTGGATACACTTCAATCAAAACTATCATAGCCCTTGCAGCTAAGATGAAGTGGAAGTTACACCATATGGATGTGAAAACAACCTTCTTAAATGGTGTCATTGAAGAATAAGTGTATATAGAACAACCTCAAGGGTTTGAAGTTGAAGATTGAAAGACTCATGTACAGATATTGAATAAGGCTTTGTATGGATTGAAACAAGATCCTAGAGCTTGGTATGGAAGATTTAAAAGTTTTCTGACGAGTTTGGGATTTACCAAGAGTAAAGTAGATTCCAACCTTTAATTCAAGGTTATGAATGATGAGCCTGTTATATTGCTGTTGTA
Organism: Picea sitchensis; assembly: GCA_010110895.2. Classification (NCBI taxonomy): domain Eukaryota; kingdom Viridiplantae; phylum Streptophyta; class Pinopsida; order Pinales; family Pinaceae; genus Picea; species Picea sitchensis. Next base: position 29,757 of record SNQJ01S0076376.1, read on the forward strand.
TGTGGTTGACTTACTTTTAACTAGAGAATAAAATATCATCATTGATTGTAATAAGAAGCTCACTGCAGATTTTGAGATGAAATACCTTGGCCTAATGCAATATTTCTTAAGTCTTGAGGTCTGGTAGAGCCCAGAGAAGATCTTCCTTAACCAAGGGAAGTATGTAGTTGAAATACTGAAGAGGTTTGATATGTTTGAGTGAAAATACATGAATACACCCATGGAAATGAAGTTGAAGCTCCAGGTTGACACTTAGTCATAATTGATTGATGCTACTATGTATAGAAAAATCATTGGATCGTTGATGTATTTGATGAACACCAGGCCATATATATGTTTTGCTGTGAACACGTTGAGTCAATTTCTAGTAGAGCCCAAACATGTTCACCTAGTTGTTGCAAAACATGTGATGAGGTACCTTAAGGGTACATTAGATTTTGGTCTCAGTTATAATAGAAATCATGACTTCAGACTAAGTGGTTATACCTATTTAGATTGCACTGGAATTGTCTCTGAAAGAAAGAGAACTTCATGATGGGTTTTCAGTTTGGGGTCATCCATGATCTCATGGCAGAGTAGGAAGCAATCAAGTATTTCTCTTAACATGACAGAAGCATAATAGATTGTTGTATGTTCCGCCGATTGTGAAGCCATATGGATTTAGAATTTGTTGATAGATCTATTCACTCTGGAGATGGAAGAAACTCAGATTCTATGTGATAACCACAATTACATATAGATGACAGAGAACCCTGTGTTCCATGACAAGTCAAAACACATAGAAATCCGATATCATTACATCCGTGATATGGTGCAGAGAGGAGCCATAAATCTCTAGTATGTTAGCATGGATGAACATGTTGCATATGTGTTGAACAAGCCTCTATCTCATGTAAAGTTTGAGAACTTTCAAGATAAGCTTGGTGTAGTCCGAAAGGACCTCCCTCGAAAAGGGGGGCAGTGTTGATGCTAGCCTTGTGCTGAAGATTCCCAGCTTCGTGCTGATGTTGTTGTGATGCCAGCCTCATGATGAATATTTCTAGCATCATGCTGATGTTGTTGTGATGCCATCCTGGTGCTAAATATTTCCAGATTCGTGCTGATGTTGTTGAGATGCCATCTTCATGTTTCCATCTTAGTGCTGATGTTGATGATGATCCAACCTTCGTGCTATGATACTTTTGTTGTTGATGTTGTATCAAACTTGTGCTGTTATTGATGATGATGATGCCATTCCAACTCCATGTTGTGGATGATGATATTGATGATGAGAAAAAATTCCGATGATTTATAGATATGCCAGTCAGTGTTCCATATGTTGTTGATGTTGCTTCCCCCTCTCTCTCCTGGTGATGTTGTAGAATACCCTTCTTGTTAAGGGAGAGTGTTGAAATATTGTAACTGCAAAGACTATTCTATTTATTATTGAGTTATTATTCATTAGATCAGTCCCCTTTTGTGGATTGATCATGTTGGGCATTTTAATTGACCAAATCCCCTTTTGTGGATTGGTCAAACCCTAAATATATTGTGCAAATCGAGAAGTCTACCCCTAGGCTAATTAAAGTGGTTTAAACCACTAAGAAGACCAGTCGACCCTGTCCAATGAAGAGACACCTTTCCAACACCCACTAGTTTGTATAAATAAAGGAAGCCATCACCTCATTATCTCACTGACTGATTCGCTCATCCAGTGCACAAGTTTGGTTGCTGCAGTTGGGAGAAGAAGGAAGAGAGAGGCACATTGCTCAGTGTTGGACATTCTCTAGTGTTTTGGTTTATTGTGTTGGGATTGTATTGGCTATGTATACCAAGGAAGATTTTGTTGGGTTTTCTCCCCCATGAGGGTTTCCCAGGATAAATGTTGTGTATCTTGTGATTGTGTTTCTCTCAGTGATCCTATCTATGCTATGGTTATCTAGTAAACTTAAAAGAAACCTAATAATATCTTAAACCTTAACAAATTGTTTTGGGTCTGAGAAATTTAAATCCAGCAAAGTAATGGGATAGCAGGGGTCATATCAACCATTACTGTTTCCCCTCACCATTCCATCTCATGCATCAAAATATTTATTGGCAATCCCCTTCAACAATTATGCAACAATTTCCATTTTATTTAATAAAAAAAATATTTACATTACCTTCTATAGCAAGGTTCATCATTTCCAAAGTCCACACATAACCACTCTATCCATATTCTTTTATCAAAATAGAATTATATTTACAATCTGAGGGAAACATGGGTATTACAATCTCCTTTTTGTTGGGAACAATGCTTGATGCATTTACTGTGAGCATAGTGTGGAGAGAAAAAACACATGTTTTGGATCAAGAAGTTAATGATAAAATACATACTCGACACCCATAAACCATTCATTTAGCAAATATGGAAAAATATAAATCACCCTTATCTATCCCCTCAACCCTGTACCTTCAAGGTTCTAGAACATGAACATGGAATCTCCATATTTTCTATACTGTCCTATTCCTGACAAATACAACATTCATCCAATGTGACATGTCCACTTTCTGTTAGTGATTTTTGTTTAAAAACAAAATGAGGATGTTACTAGGAACTGGAATTGATCTTCAAAACTTTTTAAAAGAAATTAACAACTTTGCAAATACTTCTCAAACAAAGCATCGATACCGATATCAAAAGAGGAATTAGAAACTCTACAAATGTTGCTCAAAAGAGCGTCGATACTTATCAACATGACCAATATTAACTCCTGTATTGAATAAAATCATATGGTGATTCATATTCATATATATAGTCACCACCAACAAAGACAACCAATTCTTATTTTGTTGAAAAGTCAACAAGAAACATGTGTCTAATTTACTTTTACCTTAAATAAATTGGACAATAAATATTAATCTATTATCTCATAATTACTTGAAATAATTAACTGAAATGGAAAACCAGTTAACTATGGGAAATTCGAGTTCAAAGGTTGACTGGTAAGACATGGAGGTGACTTGAAGTTGTACCCGAGTTATAAGTGTAGTTATGAGAGTTGTGAAGTAGTTTAACTTAGTTAAGTGAGTTAAGCCCAGTTTTACAAGTTGTAACTAAACTTGCGCTAGTGAGAGTTCAATGAATTAATTATTAATTAATTCAAATCAGTGAACTCACATGCAACTGAAGATTCGCCACTGTTAACTACATGCATGTCAGATCCAGTGGAGACCCAGTTGAGATAACAGGTGAAAGGGACAATTTGGCTATCAATTGTGATTTGAGTGAAGTGCACTCATGCAATCACACATGCAGTGGATATGCTCATGAGCATGTGAAAACTAGGTAATTCGAATTCATTGTGATAATTCTAATTGCAGAGATTGTGCAGAGGAGGCAGACTGTGTGGAGACATAATTTGGCACATGTATTTGCTGAGTTTTGTATGACAGTGTGAGACGATTGTATTGTAATGAGATCTCTTGGATTAGAGTTTTGTATGCGATTGTTTCATGATCCATGATATACATAATATATGATAATGAGGTTTTTAGCTTTACGCTTTCCTGGAAAAACTTCTTTGTTATGTGTTCTTGATATTTCACTTTGTGATTGTGGTTTAATTTCCACAAGCATATCAGTAGAAGCAATTTTGTATTTAATAGTTGCATATAATTGTTAGATCAGGAGAATCACAGGAAATACATTAATTGTATTGAAATTTCTACATGGTATCAGAGCCACGAAGCCACGGAAGTGAGGTGCGAAAATAATAGTATTTTCACAGGTCCCGTCTCTGGCAGGGTGCGAACCTTAGTACTAAAAACCTCACACATTTCTGAGAGAAAAAATTCTCGCACCCTACTCAAAGGAGAGGTGAAAACTTCCTTAGGATTCTCGCAGGCTGCTTAAATGAGAGGTGCGAACTTCCCTCACCCCACAGTGCATTACAATGCGAACTCTCTCATAAGGTTTGCAGGCTATACATAGGCGAGGTACGAACTTCCCTCAGGCTAGTAACTGGTCAGGTGCGAACCTCCCAGGGCAGGAAGGATTGCAACAATTGAGGTTGTGGTTGGATAACATTCGAATTTGTAGGAGGAATTTCTTGGTGCTACTGTTGATTCAAGATCGAAATGGCTTTCAATGGATTGAGGTTGGAGTATGCACTCGAGGGAAGCTCAAACTATATTTCTTGGAAGGACAGGATGGAGGCAGTACTCGAAGACAATGGTTTGAAGGAATACATTGACAAATATGTTCCTAAGCCGGATGCGACAAACACTGCAAATATTGATGTATGGCAAAAGAAAGTGGAAAAGGTGAGGAGGATTCTGTTGGAGGGAGTATGCGACCACATTGTCTCAAGTCTCCATGGGAAAGCCACACCACATGCAATGTGGAAGGTTTTGACGGATCTGTTCCAAAACAACAACAACTATAGGAAATTGGTGCTCAAAGATAAACTCAGGAAGATCAAGATGGAGACGGGTGACTCCATTCCAAAATATCTCACGAAGTTTTTCCAATTTCGGGATGAGCTTGGAAGTGTGGGAATAACAGTCGTTGCTGATGATTTGGTGAGCTTGGATCTCCTAGGACTTCCAAAGAGTTGGCATAGTTATGAAGTCTCTGTCAATGGAAGGGAAAAATTGCCAAATTGGGAACGACTATGTTCAGATCTAGTGCAAGAGGAGTTCAAGCGGAACACCAGAGATGGATATTCATCAAAGCGTGATGATGAAGAGGATTGTGCTTTGATTTCCAAGGCAAGGAAATGGAAAGGGAAGAAATTCCATTCAAAATTTGGGTCTAAAGTCAAGAAGTTGGATTTGTCCAAAGTGAAGTGTTTTTACTGTCACGAACATGGGCATCTCGCTACTAACTGTCCGCAGAAGAGGAAGAGCAAGACGATTGCTGGAGCTGCAACTTGTGAGGCTCGTGTCTCACAATTTGAGCTTGAATTCTCTTTGATCGCATGCATGGCTTCAAGTGCATTAGGATCGGTATGGTATTTGGATAGTGGCGCTTCCTACCACATGACGAGAGATAAAGAGTCTTTCAGTGACTTGAAGGAGAAAGATATCAGAATGCATATAGAGATGGGCAACGATGGATGATACAATGCAACTGGTATTGGTACCATTACCTTTGAGAGGGAGTCAGGGAAACCATTTCAATTGAAAAATGTTATGCATGTTTCAGGTCTGAAGAAAAACTTGGTCTCAGTCGTAATGTTGGAGGACAAAGGCTATGACGTTATTTTCAGCAGTGGAAAAGCCTACCTGCGACATAAAGAAACGGGTCAAGTCAAGAAGATAGGGATTCAAGTTAATAGTCTCTACATGATGGAGGTAGATGGTTGCGGTGCCATCATGGGCAAGGAAACAAAAGTGGTGAGCCGGGATGGGGGTGAATTATGGCATAGGAAATTGGGCCATCTTCATCATGGAGCCTTGAAGATCATGCAACAAATATCTACTAGACTTCCAAGGGGAACACTTGCTCAATTATATCAATGCAAAGGGTGCACCTTGGGAAAGTATGTAAATTCCACCTTTCATGAAAAGGAGAACCATGCTTCAGTGATCCTGGAGAGAATTCACACAGACGTGTGTGGACCATTCTCGATTTATTCAACAAAAAAACATAGGTGTTATGTTATTTTTGTTGATGAATTTTCTTGTAAATGATGGATATTCTTCATGCAGAAGAAGGATCACACATTCTCAAAGTTTTGTGAGTTTAAAGAATTGGTGGAGAAAGAGTCGGGGAAGCAAGTGAAGGCTCTAAGGAGCAATAATGGTGGAGAATACATCTCTACCAAATTCAAAGACTTCTACAACAAAGAAGGAATTCGAAGAGAACTCACAGTGCCTCATAACCCACAACAAAATGGGGTCGCGAAGAGAAAAAATAGAACGATCGTGGGTGTTGCACGAGCGATGTTGCATGATCAGGGCCTACCGATGAATTTGTGGGTAGAAGCATGCAATACTGCGGTTTATGTGCAAAACCATTGTCCTCATAGAATACTTGGCATGAGTACACCTATGGAAGCTTTCAGTGGTAATAAACCTGATGTTTCTCATTTTAAAATTTTTGGCTCATCTGTTTATGTGCATGTGACCAAGGATTCCAGGAAGAAGCTGGAACCAAATGATGAAGTTGGGATATTTGTGGGGCACACAGAAACACATTGTAATTATTGTGTGTATTTTCTTAACAATAAGATGACTATTATGCGACGTGATATAAAATTCGATGAGGGGAAAGCCATGCGGTTGTCGCTTGAGAGGGAGCTAGACTTGCATGTAGAAGAGGAACTGCTGGTTCCCAAAGATGAGTCTCAAGATGTGTATAGGCCACATGAGGAGGTTCATGGAGTGGAGGAAACCACTCAAGCAGATCCATCCATAAGAAATGGTAGAAAGCGCACTACAGAAGATGACAGATTGAGACTATATGCTACACAAAATGTAGGAGCCACTACTTCACAACGCAGACAAGGACAGTCTCCTGATCGATTTGTTAGATACATGTCTCTCATGAGAAAATGTAATGTGAATGAACCATCTTCCTTTCAGGAAGTAGTGCAGGATCCCACTTGGGTTGATGCTATGGTGGAGGAGTATGACTCCATTGTAAAAAATAGTGCATGGGAAATTGTCCCAAGACTGGTCAACAAATCAATGGTAGGTTCAAGATGGATGTACAAGGTAAAGCAAGCTGCTGATGGGAGTGTGGAGAAATACAAGGCCGGGTTTGTGGCTCGAGGCTTCTCAAAGATCGAGGGGATATATTATGATGATACCTTTGCACCTGTCACAAGGTACTCTTCCATAAGATCCATCCTTGCACTCTCAACGCAGATAGGCTGGCGCATTCATCCGATGGATGTAAAAATTGCGTTTATCAATGGGATCATTGAGGAAGAAGTGTACATTGAAAATCTATAAGGTTTTGAGACCTTTGACAGGGAGTCACATGTGTGTAGACTCAAGAGAGCACTGTATGGGCTGAAGCAAGCACCCCGTGCTTGGTACACTCGGAT
>SNQJ01S0076376.1:36782-55355 GCA_010110895.2 Picea sitchensis
GTGTAGTTATGAGAGTTGTGAAGTAGTTTAACTCATTTTAGTGCATTAATCCCACTTGTACTGGTTGTAACTAAACTTGCACTCATGAGAGTTCAGTGTATTATTTATTAATTAATTCAAATCAGTGAACTCACATGCAACTGAAGATTCACCATGGTTAACTACATGCATGTCAGATCCAATGGATACCTAGTTGAGATAACAGGTGAAAGGGACAATTTGGCTATCAGTTGTGATTTGAGTGAAGTGCACTCATGAAATCACACATGCAGTGGATATGATCATGAGCATGTGCAAACTAGGTAATTCGAATTCATTGCGAGAATTCTAATTGCAGGGATTGTGCACAGGAGGCAGGCTGTCTGGAGATAGAATTTGGCACATGTATTTGCTGAGTTTTGTATGACAGTGTGAGACGATTGTATTGTACTAAAAGATCTTGGATTAGAATTTTGTATGAGATTGTTTCATGATCCATGATATACATAATATATGATAGTGGGGTTTTTATCTTTACACTTTCTTGGAAAATAATTCTGTGTTATGTGTTCTTGATATTTCACTTTGTGATCGTGGTTTAATTTATGGAAGAATATTAGTAGAAGCGATTCTGTATTTAACAGTGGCATATAATTGTTAGATAAGGAGAATCGTAGGAAATACATTAATTGTATTGAAATTTCTACATATTTCGCCTTCATCACTATGTCATACTCTTATGTATCCCCCCTCAACCTTGACAAAATATAAACCACCCTTATCTATCCCCGTCAACCTAGTACCTTCTAGGTGCTAGAACAGGAACATGGAATCTCCATATTTCCTTTATTTTCCTCTTCCTGAAAAATATGACATTCAACTAATGTGGCATCTCCACTTTCCATTAATGATCTCTGTTTAAAAAAATGACGATGTTACTAGGAACTGGAACTAATCTTCAAAAATTTTAAAAAGGAATTAACAACTTTGCAAATAATTTTCAAGCAAAGCGTTGGTACCAATATCAAAAGAGCAATTAGAAAATCTAAAAATACTTCTCAACCAGAGCATCAATACTTGTCAACACAACCAATATTAACTTCCGTATTGAATAATAGCATATGGTGAACCATATTCATATATATAGTCACAACAAGAAAAAGCAACCTATTCTTATTTCAACTTCATCATTATGTCATATTCTTATCTATCTCCCCTCAACCCTAACAAAATATAAACCACCCTTATCTATCCCCCTTAACCCCATACCTTCAAGGTGCTAGAACAAAAATAAGGAATCTCCATATTTGCTTTACTTTCCTCTTCTTGAGAAATACAAAATTCAACCAGTGTGGCATCTCCACTTTCCATTAGTGATTTTTGTTTGAAAAAAAATGATGACATTACTAAGAACTTAAACTCATCTTCAAAACTTAAAAAAAAGAAACAATTACCAATATCAAAAGAGGAATTAACAACTCTGCAAATAATTCTCAAACATAGCATTGGTACCAATATCAAAAGAGGAATTAGAAACTCTGCAAATGCTTCTCAAACAAAGTGTCGATACTTTTCAACAAAACCAATATTAACTCCCATATTTAACAATAGAATATGGTTAATCATATTGTCATATTATTATCTATTCCTCCTCAACCCTGACACAATACAAACCAGCCTTATTTATCCCCCTCAAATCTGTACCTTCAAGGTTCCATAACAAGAAAAAGGAATCTCCATATTTCCTTTATTGTCCTCTTCCTGAGAAATACGACATTCATATAGTATGGCATCTCCACTTTCCATTAGTGATTTATGTTTTAAAAAAAATGACAACGTTACTAGGAACTAGAACTAATCTTCAAAACTTTTAAAAAGGAAAAAATTACCAATATCAAAAGAGGAATTAACAACTTTGCAAATATTTCTCAAACAGAGCGTTGGTACCAATATAAAAAGAGGAATTATAAACTCTGCAAATACTTCTCAAATAGAGTATCAATACTTGTCAACATAACCAATATTAACTCCCATATTGAACAATAACATAAACCCCTAAATTATTAACCCCTAACCTGGCTTAACCCCTTAACCCCTAACCTTAAACCTCTAACCACTACTCTCTAAAACCTCATTAACCTCTAAATCCCCTAGGACCTAAACCCCCTAAACCTACCTTAAACCCTAACCTATTAACCCCTAACCCCTTAACCATTGAGTCCTAATATGGCCTTATTAACCCTTAAACTGCTAAAATATTAACCCCTAACCCCTTACACCCTGTAACCCTAAACCTTAAACCCCTTAACCACTACACCATACCCTAAAACCTAATTAAAATCTACATCTTATGTCTACTTATTCTCTTCTTAATTTACTCTCAATTTGTTGTGTATGTAGAATATATTCATAAAGAAAAAAGAATACATTTTTTTCTTCTACATTCAACATATAAACATTTACAAAAAAATTCTGTAATATAAAGACATATATAATGAATAACTTACCAAGGGACAATACTTATGCTCACCTTCAAGGTGTCCATACTCTCTACAATGTTTTTTAGCTGTTTTTATTAAAAGTCTCTTTCTATTATAGCCCCTGCATTTTTTTACAAGGGAGATACCATTTTCTATCACCTAAAGCCTTGACCAATGCAGATCTCAAGTCTCGACCTTGTCCTCCTAGAGGAATGTTATATGACATTTTTCCTTACCAAACTTTCAGTGATGATTATCTTCAAAAATCATCCTCATTAGTTTAACTGTTTGTAATGCAATTAACTGAATAATTTTTTTTTATTATAACCTAAAAATATCCCTTATAACCTTTGCAAACCATTTCTAGTATAGGAACAATGTTGGGTGTCTTTAATATTTCAAACTTTTTTACTTATATATCACTTTTTAGTTGGACTTCCGACGGTTGTTGACCATAGAGTTGTTGCTTAACGGAAACAAAATATTGAATTTGTCAAACATCGATATGTAGATCATTGAACTGGTCAACCGTTGGATATCCGATGATCATTGACCTGGTCAACCATCGAATATTCGACGATAACTGTTTCTTCAGATATTCAACAAACGTCGGGGATTTAAAAAAAAAATACAAAAAATGCAAGTAAAATCCAATTGTACGACCTATTTAATCGATACTTTCGGAGTACAACGTCGGTTTTTTCGACAATATGTAGTAGTGATTGTTTTTGTGAAATAATTCGTTTCATCTTGGGATGGAAGATGGCGAATCTGTGAAAAGAATACAAATTCTTTCAATACTCTGGTAAGCCAACTTATTTATATTGATATTAAGTTGGAGGAAGAAGATAAGTGTATTACCTTGTTATGTTCTCTACCAAACTCTTGGTATAACTTGGTTGCAACAATAGGTAGTACCAAATAACAATTTTCATTAAAGTTTGACGATGTAGTTGCATCCTTGTTATAAGAGGAATTGTGAAGAAAATAAATGAGAGAGCATAGCATGGATGCCCTAACAGTAAGGGATATTCCCAAATAAAGAAGAAACAAGTTTATGGGAGGGGTATCTAAATATAGAGGAATATCTAAATCTCCAAGGGATCCTTTAAAGAAAGTATGAAGGAAATGTGGTAAGCCAAGGAATTTTAAGAAGAAATAGAGAGCAAGAAGTGTTGAGAGAGGTAAAGGGTCAGATGATACTACTTCTAGGGAAGGGAAGCCATTCAGAGAAGAAGGAGGGGATGTGTATTTGGATTCTACAAGTACATAATAAACAAATGAGGTGTGGTTTATCGAATCAGGTGCCTCTTTTCATATGAATCCTCATAGGGAGTGGTTATGTGAGTATGAAAGGTGTGATGGTGATGTCTTCATAGGATATTTTTTTCTAACCAAAATAATAGGACGTTCAAGAGTCAAGTTGTACTTGAAGGATGAACGGTTTAGAAATCTTCCCAAGGTTTTACACATTCCATATTTGGACAATAACCTGATATCTATGGCTAATATTTATAATGCAAGTGTACATGATTTATTTGAAAAGGACAGAGTCAAAATAGTTCGAGAGGAAATGCTGTTGATGGGGAGAGTTCAACGTGTAATTCTATATAGTCTACTGGGAAGTGTTATCCCCAATTTCTAGGGATAACTAAGGAGATGATGCCTCGAGGCCCTCAGGTTGCAGACATGGAGTACCTATTGGATAATTGGTTTTCATTGATATCAACCCTTGGAGAGTGATCTTAGAGATTGATATCAACCCTTGAAGAATTTTGATAGCCCCGATGGTGTGCTTTTGGTACCCTAATATGAATGAAGAATATGGATCAAAAGGATAATGTGAATGTAGGAAATACCCTCATATATGGATAGTAATCGTCGTGACATTTTCGATGATATGCATAACACCATGTGGTTCCTCATGGTTAGGGAGATATGGCCTTGTAAAGTTGGAAGCGCCGAAGAGTGGACAAGAAGCTCCTAGTTTGTTATAAGTCTTGATCAAAGGGGTAAAGTTGTTGTAACAAGAAAACCCTAGAAGCACTAAATTAAGGAGAGAAGTTACCTAGAACAAGTATATAAACACCTCAAGGAGTCACTCAAAAGTATACCCACACACTTATTCATTGCTTATCTTTCTTGTGATCTTCTAATATTTTTTCTAAGGTTGTAGCGTCATTTTTTGACGTAGCAAAGGGAGGTCGACATTGAAATTTTCAGGATTGCAAAAAACCCTAGTTTCTGAGGTATACGTGAGTTGTAGGTCAATAAAGGAACATATGTACATGGGTTTCAGTGAATAAAATGGTGTATATACATGAGATATAGAAGAGAAAGTATCATACATGTGAAAATCTCATGAAACTTTGAGTAGATGTTGGTACCAGGTCCCTAGAGTTTGAAAGGAAGGTTACAGGTAAACATCTTACTGTTTCAGGTCAGCCACAGAGGTATCAGTATGGTTGTATCCTTGTTTTGATGGCTACTTATTGTCATGGTATGGTGTATGCTTGAGGCATACTTGGTATGGTTGATTTGGTATTTGGATATGGTATATCTTCGTTAGTTGGTTGAGTGAGGAACACTCCTATATCTAGTTCAATGTATGACAAGGTTCTCATAGTTCATATCTTTGAGTTGTTTGTACATGGTTGAGGCATATTCATGTTGTATGGTGGAATATGAAATAGGGACATGTATTGGTTCTTTGAGATACTTCATTGATGATATGGTACAAATCTGCATATGGTTGATGGTATGGTACATGTTACACATGGTTGATGCTCTAGTTCATGATTCTTTATTGATGTATCTTTGGTTCATGATTGATTCATGTTGGTATACAATTGGTGCATGGTATGGTACATGTTTTAGTTGGTTGATGAGAAGATATAGGTTGATGAGACAATGATAGTGAAAATTAAAAAGATAGAGTGATAGTGAGAATGGTAGTGATAGTGACATAGTTTGTGATAGCGACAATTGGTCTAGATTTATATTATAGGACAATTGGATGGACAAAAGTATAGGTGGTTGTAGCCACCTTCCGGTTGGAGCCGAAGAACACAGGGGGTTGTAGTCTCCTTCTGGTTGGAGCCATATAATACATGGAGTTGTAGTTTCCTTCATGTTGGAGCCTGAGAAAAGGGGGTTGGAGCCTCCTTCCAGTTGTATCTGGAGAATCAGAAGTTGGTTCTTTTAATGAATGTATTCTTTTGATATATAAGAAAATTATTCTTTGGTTTTCTCCCGTTTGGGTTTCCACGTAAATTCTGGTGTACTGTGTATCTATTGTGATGTGATGTTGTTTATGATTATATTGCTGATGATATATTGAATGATAATGATAAATTGCTGAATATTTTTGAAGAATAAACTTTGGTTAAAAGTACTATAATTGATCATTACTGATTCACCTCCCTCTCAGTAATCCAATAGTACCGAGAGACAAATGACTGGAAGCATCCACATGCATAGACATAGACCCGCTTCACCACCACACGTCCTGGATTCATGACGATGGAATCAACCACATCAACTCTCTTTTGGAAGACGATGGGTCTTGCCCCATGATGTACAAGTCATGTATTGTGGTAAGTGTCACTTTAATATTTGAGGCATTTGAGTATGTTTCATTTAGAGTTGCCTTTGATGATAGAATGTCTGCTTGGAAATTATGCTCTTTACCCTATTTCACCTTGGTGGTTTACATTGCGCCCTAGTAAGTGGTCACCCTTAGGAATGGTTTTGTTACTGGGAGGTCTCCTTGACGAGCCATCGTGCCTTTCCCGATCATACATACCATTTTTCACACTTCACTTATTTTTCATCTCGTTATATTTTGGGAGTTTTGGGTGCACTGACCCAAGAAGGGATTGTACCTCATTTCATGGTAAGAAGGGGCTGAAGGCCTAGAATTTTTTAGTTGGAATAAGATAAAATAAAATAATAAAACTTCTAGATTCTCACCCAGGGATCCCGAGGAAAATGGAATGTCTCTCATAATAAACTGATGGGACCTGTGAAAAATAACAATATAAAAATGCCAACCAAGGTAGAGCATGTGTGTGCATTGTTTTTCATGCTTGGGTAGACATCCAACACATTGTATTCAACTTGGGGAAGCATAGTGTGACCAGTGTAGAGTCAATGTGGGAAATTTTTCCCAACCTAAAATTTTTGCGATAACAAGAAGCATCGTCACTAATGGGTGTAAAAGTACTCTTCTTCTTGAAGGAAAAAATGAAGAAGTCAAATCCCTTGCTCACTTTGGAGATAATACAATGCTTTGGAATCAAATATTGGGACACATTGGAGAGAATGCTATTCAATTATTACAAGGTAATGGTATGGTTGAAGCTGTGTCTGGATGTGCATCAGATTTTTATTTATGTGAAAATTGTTTATATGGTAAGAAAAATCGAGTGAATTTCCCTTTTGGTTCTATGAGGGAAAGATAGATCTTGGAAATTATACATAGTGATGTGTTTTTTACTGTACCTATTCCATAACTAGGAGGATTTTTGTACTATGTTTCATTCATATATGATTTCGTGAGGAATAAATGGTTTTATTTCTTGAAGAATAAAAGTTGAAAACCAAACCGGAAAAAGGACAAAAGTGTCGAGAATGGATAATGGACGTGGAATCACAAACTCTAGTTTTGAGAAGGTATATTCGTGCAAGGATACCTACTACAAGGTAAAGTACACCTGAGATCCATTATTATTTTGTTCTATCATGTATTAATGATGAACCTATATCTATTACAAAGGAAGTAAATTGTGAAGAAAGCAAACTTTGGAAGAAGGGCATGGCCAAAGAATTGGAGGCCTTGGAGAAAAATGAGACCTAGGATTTGGTGGAATTTACTAATGGAAGGAAACATGTTGGTAGAAAATGGATGTTCAAAAATAAATTAAATGTAGCAAGAGAGGTCATGAAGTACAAGGCTCACCTAATAGCAAAAGGTTATTCTCAGGTAGAGTGGATTTCCTTTCGTGATATTTTTTCTCCTGTTGCAAAGTTGACTTCCATTAGATTTATATTGTCTCTTGCTGCAACATTTGATCTTGAGGTAGAGTAGATGGATGTAAAAACAATGTTACTACATGGAGAAATGGAAGAATAAATCTACATGAAGAAACCAGAAGGATTTGCAAGAAAGGGTAAGAAGGAGCTAGTCTGTAAGATAAGGATGCCCCTTCATGGTCTAAAGTAGTCTCCTAGGATGTGGTACTGGGTAAGAAGGAGCTAGTATGTAAGATAAGGATGCCCCTTCATGGTCTAAAGTAGTCTCCTAGGAAGTGGTACTAGAATTTTGAAGCATATGTACTAGGACTATGATTTGTTAGAAGGAAGGCTAATCACTATTGTTATTGGATAATATCGGTAAATGCGGACATAAACTAATCTCCCTAGATCCACCTAGATCTAGAACAAATCAAGATAGGGCATGACGCTTTCCCTAAGATCTAATCATTGAATCTATTATCAAAGAAAGGATGAGTGACATACTTTTGAGTATCACTTCCTTATGTCTTTATTGTCCCTGCTTCGCTCCAGTGCTCTTGTGATATTGATCTTGCAATGAAACACAAACCAACCAAAGTGAAAGAAACAATAATATATTCAATGACAACCTATGGATGTAATCAAGGAGTCATGGAATAAAATGAGAATGATTTTATGGGAAAGGAACATGCCGCTATATTATATTATGAAAAAGTGGAATATACAACCAAACAACCTTGATGTTGCTAAATTCCCTTTAGGTGGCCCTTGCTCTTGACACACACACTTGCTCCAAGCTTGCATGAAGATGATCCAAAATAACTTGATAGGCCGAGATGAAGCCTTCAAGCATCTGATGTAGAGTACCTCACACAATTCACATTCTATTCAACCTTAATCATTCCTTACTTGCTCTTTCTTAATGCTTTTTCTTAACCTTTTCCATTAGAAATCCATCATTATATAGGAGAATGAGAGATGGTTAAAGAGATCAGGATGATCCCACCAAATCAGAGAAGCCAGTAGGATCCCAACCATTCAAATACCACCTCATTTTCTAGAAGATTCCCTTCTAGAATCTTCGTGAACTTTTTCCCTTTTCTTAGTCTTAAAACGCCACCGCACCATGTCTATAGAGAAGCCTGCGGAAATTCCGCAGGCCAAGTTAAGGGTAGCCTGCGGAAATTAGGCATTTCTGCATTGTGTATTACTCTTAGACTGCGACATTGTTTTCGGATGAATTGGTAGGTGCAGACACTAACAGATCTCCCTAGATCCACCTGGATCTAGAAAAAAAGAGGACATGACATGACTCTTTCCCTAAGTTGTGGTCATTGAATCTACTACTAAGAAGGAATGAGAGACATACCTTTATATCGCTTCCTTAGGTTTCTGTTGTTCCCGCTTCGCTCCGGTGCTCTTGTGAAATCAGGTCCAAGATAATACAAACCAACCAAAGTGAATATAGCAAAGTGTATTCAATGTCAACCTATGCATATGATCAAGGAGTTATGCAATAAAATAAAAGTGATTTTATGGGAAAGGGACATGCCGCTGTATTATATTAAATGAAAGTAGAAGATACAACTGGATCGCCTTGCTTTCACAAGATTCCTTTTAGTGACCCTTGGTTCCAACACACACACTTACTCTCCACTTGCATGAAGAAGATCCAATACAACTTGATAGACCAAATAGAGTCTTCAAGATTCTATCCAAATAGAGTTCTTCACACAATTCTTTCACCAATTTTTCATTCAATCTTGCTTAACCTTTTCCATGAGAAACTTTTCAATATATAGGAGAAGGAGAGATGGTTAAATGGATGAGGATGATCCCACTAAATCTGAGAAGTCAGTAGGATTCCAACCATGCGAATGCCAACTCATTTTCTAGAAGATTCCCTTCTAGAACCTTTGTGACCTCTTCTCTTTTCCAAGCTTTGAAATAGGTTCGCACCCTACCTATAGAGTAGATTGCAAACAATTCACACCCTAAGTTTGGGTTTCCTATGAGAATGAAGGATTTTCGCACCCTGTAATATAGGCATCCTGCGAACTCATCTTAAAAATGTGTGTTTTGGAAGAAGACAAAAGTCACTTTTCTCAGGCAACAAGTCCTTGTGGGAGCCTGAATACATCACTTGTAGAGACATCACCAGAGTGACCAAAATCATGTGTAACATAATGCCGCCCAAAGTATGAGGCTGGAACTTGTGACAACCAAAATACTTTGTAAAATGCATGTGTGTGTCAGAAACAAGGAGCGCACCTAATCATAAACCTGTAAACAACCAAGCGTCAGTAGAATATAATACCAGTTCTGAGGTAGGCATTCCCATCCTCAGATCACAAATGAATGAAATCATAAATGTAGGTCATGGCCACCAATCATACACCGTGGATCCATGTCGTCAAAATGCTACATAGCCACCAAGAATACACTGTGGATCTATGTGAGAGGACTTAAATTAAGACATAGCCACGTGACATACAAAGTGGATCTATGTGCTAATACAAATCATAAATACTCCATCATAGCCTGGATAAAAAAGATGAGACCCAGGGTCTTCAATCCCGTTACCTGAAAGTACGAATCTAACCATGCAATTACATGTGATGAAGTCGAACATGGTAGAAACCACTTGATTACCGGTCATTGATGAAAACTGTTAACAAGTGCAAGGGACATCACCATTGATGTTAATGACTCCCAAGGTACCGAAGTACAATCCGAATGAATGCGAATGAATGAGCTGAAGTCAAGCACTCGGAAAAATATCTCGATCAGGGATCCATGATGTGAAACCCCTGTCGAAAGCGAAGAGACCTGCCATTAAGGCATGTAGGTTCCAAGGTACTANGCCACGTGCCATACAAAGTGGATCTATGTGCCGACATAAATCATACATACTCCATCGCAGCTTGGATCAAAAAGATGAGACCCAGGGTCTTCACTCCTGTCACCTGAAAGTACGAATCTAGCCATGTGATTACATGTGTTGAAGTCGAACATGGTAGAAACCACTTGATTACCGGTCATTGATGAAAATCGTTAACAAGTGCAAGGAAAATCACCATTGATGTCAACGACTCCCAAGGTATCGAAGTACAAGCACAACGAATGCGAATGAATGAGATGAAGTCGAGCACTCGGCGAAATCTCTCGATCAGGGATCAATGATGTTAAACCCCTGTCGAAAGCGAAGAGACATGCCATTAAGGCATCCAGGTTCCAAGGTACTAAATGATTTCTAAGTCTCATTTTCGGATAATGAGTTGGAGTCGATGGAACAAGACTCGTCACAGGAGGGCCTTGATGTATCCCCCATCAATGACATGAAATAAGTAACAGATGTTGAGGGTGAAACAAAGTATGAATACAGGTTGAAACGAACACAAGGAAGGATGAAATAGTAAGAATGGACAATTGCAAATGGCCGACTCAATAGAGGGCTTATGTGAACTTCTCTTGAACATATGAACGACACGACCAAGGACTTGGAAACAGTGACTCAAAGATGACCCAAGATATGACCTTGTAACAAGTCGAACGAGAGACAAATAGATTTTCCAACCTAGATTCAAATGACGAATAGGGGGTGTTATGTTCAAGAGAGATGATTACTGCCATTAATATGAATATGAAAACACATCCCTTTCCCAAAATTCCCCCCACCATTTCTGGCGAGTACCTCTTTATTTTTACACAAGATTGAGGAGGATAACATATGCTTGTTGATGTAAGCTCATCCTTCGGATGAGTCCCTTGAAGTATATTTAACAAACCCTAGAAAGGAGTGGTTCGATCCCATTGTGAGCCTTTCGATGTTTGTTTAATGAGTCAAAGGATAGAAAACTTGGGGGTTTTTCATGTTTTGAGAGTCTGAAAAACACTTAAAGAGAACTCTCCCAGTTCCTTTTTCATAAAAGAGTTCGACAAGACCGAAAAAGTGATAAACTATCGCTCGCCGAACATTTTTTCAAATACTTTAATGAGCGTGAAAATAACAAGATCGCTCGACCATCTTTTCATTTTTATGGAGCGTGAAAAGAGATTAAAGGATACTCCTTTACGTTCTTCATTTTCATGTTACCATGATGAGTACAAAAAGATGAGAAAAAGTATACTCGGTTACGTTCTCATATATTTTCGAGCATGAGAACGAACCAAGACTGAGCTTGGGGTTTTTTTTTTCTAAAAAACCCTAAAAAAGTAGTCGTACATGCGGCAAAATAAAAAAACACCTATACCCCCTCATTCGTACTTCGAAGTTGCGATATCTGCGAAAAACCACACTCACAAGGCTATTAGGGTATTAGGTTTTATAGACAAAGTAATAAAAATAATATAAAAAATCAATAAAAAATAGCAAAAAGTGAATAAATATGGGTAAAAAGGGATTTTTACCATTTCATTGTGATTTTGCCAAAAACTTGTCCAACATACCTCATTTTCCCCCAAATTTCTTTGCTCGATTGCGGGAGACACAAGCGATCATCCAGTGAACCATTTCATCCAACGAGGTAATCTCTTGATTTTCTAACTTTTCCATGGTTTATTTTTGGTTTTTATTGGCATTTTTTTGGGTTTTGAGTCCATTTTAGGGTCGAAACATGCGCCCAAGCATTCTTGCAAGTGGGCCATGCAGGACCTGCGAGAATCTAAGATTCTCGCAGGTGGCCTTCAGGGCACCTGTGAGAATCTCTCACTGTGCAAAATGGCTCACCCGTGGGGGCCAAAAAATGGATTTTGAAGTAAGGTTTTGCTCAATAAAAATTATGCAAGAGTTTAAAACAAGTTGCTGACTTCCATATCATGGCTCTTTTGCAGGTGTTCGACCATCACAATGTTGGAATGGAGAGAAAGAGAACATGAGGAGGATGATGCCATTGCTGGGAATGACCTGGGTACAGTCGCTTCCCTCCGGGACTGTGGGATTTTGAAAATTTTCAGGATTCCGGGCATGAGAGCCCAACTCAGGTTGTTGGAATACCTGGTCCACATGTGGGACGTGGATCAACAATTATTTCAGGTGGGAGTCCATACACTGACACTAGATATCGAGGATATCTATTTCCTAACAGGGTTGTCACGACATGGATACCATGCTACTTTGACCAGAGGTAGAGGCGACATACTCCCTATGAGCGAGTATTGTCGTCAGTATTGTGTTCCCGAGGCAAAGAGAAGCAAGGGTAAGGTTGCTATTTGGGGGGTCCAAGATTTGACCCTACAGATCATATTGTTTACTATTTTACGCATGGCTGGGAGAACAGCTCCGCACATGGCTCTCCAGATCTATTTCCAATACGCCATAGAGTGCACAGAGCCTAGGGTCTTCAACTAGTCAGATGCAGTTCTCCACAGTATGAAGAGAAAATTGACGAAGTGCAGAAAGGGTGACTTGAAGAAGTTTGGGTATGGGTCACTTTTAGTGTCATTCTTCCTTGAGAGGGTCCCACTGTTGCGACTATAGGTTGATTGGGGTTTATTGGCCCCATAGGATCTGAGGATGCTGAGGTGGTGCAACCTCATGGCTCTACACATAACAGGGCCTATAATCAAGTAAAATGATTCATTTTTTGTCTGGTTGAGGCCCCAGATGCTGATGATCAACGACTACGCATATGCTGGTTTGGATTTCCGAGGGGATCCATATTTGGCCCTACCTGAGGATGCTCAGTTGGGTGACTTAGGTAAGAAGTACGCATTTTGTTCTTTTTAAATGTTTTTGCAAATTTTATCATATGAATTTTTTTTATGTTTATCCAAGAACTAATCAAAAAATTTCTTTTCGATGACACATATGTGGGGCCATATCGACCTCTAGGAATGTCTCCCATTCAACGACGAGGAGAAGCGACTCCAATGGTGAGATGGGGTGCCAAAGACTACGAGGCAGTGGAACAAAACTTGGAGGGGTTGACCATGGAAGTCTCAGATATTGCTATTGGGGAGATCCCAAGACGTTACCAGTGCCATACTGTGGGTGTGTCCGAGTCTCTCAGTCGACTGCTTCATAGGGTAGCTCGAGCAGTTGTGTGTTATCGTGAGCTTCATCTATGACCCTACTTTTTAGAAGCTATGGGCTTCGTATTTTGAGATTTTGATCTTTGGACAAAAACTTTTTGTAAAAACTTTTGATCGTTATATACATATATATGGCTTCTACCGGTTTATTTTGTGTTGTGTTATACATGTGGTGTGTGATTGGTTTATAAATGCCCCAAATGTCTGTCTAACACATAGTTAGCTAATGCATCGGTCAATGTATTTAGGCATCTAGGAATGTGATGATATTCGATATAATCAAAATAATGTTCCAAGAGGCGAATTCGTAAATATACCCGTAATAAAGTAGGACTTCGGATAGCATAGATGTTACTTAACTGTAGTACTACTAGCTGCGAATCGAGTTGTATAACCAGGTGGTGGATATCAAGCAAAATAACATCAATCAACAATTCAATGACGGTGCTATATTCTGCAATATTATTGGTCGCACGATCGAGACACACACCTCGTAGACTGATAAGTTCGTTTATAGGGGTGTAAATTGCCCATGCAACAGAAACAAGGTTCTGAGTACTACGGCTAGCGCCATCGGTGGAGCCAATGTGGGGTGGCGAAGACTCCGACATCTGGAAACCAAGCACAACGCAAGATAAGCAGTCGAGGGCAGAGACCAAATAACGAAAAATCATACTAAAGTAACAAAAAGTATGATATAATAAAATACAAGCACTCATGCACATGTGATCTTAAGCATATTACTTCTTTAAGTACAACCCATTTCTGGGTTCACTCAAAGGGATACCTTCGTAGTCCACTAACTCGTAAGCTCCTTTCTCCAAAACGCGTCTGACAATATAAGGACTTCGTCACATAGCTTCAAATTTTCCGGCTCCTAGAATATCCCGATATTGTTCGTAAAGGAGAACCAGATCGCCTTCGGAGAAAATGCGTGGCTTGACATGTTTGTCGTATTGGGATTTGACACGTTTCTTATGGGCTTCTATAACTAGGGTGGCATCGCGACGGGTTTCGTCTAATTGCATGAGATACAACAGACGTTCTTCTTCGACATAAGTGTTTGGGAGAAGTTTGATGGCTAGTTTTAGGGAGGGTATCTCACATTCAATCGACAAGATGGCTTCTAGACCATAGACTAGCTGGAATGGTGTAAACCTAGTAGAAGACTTAACGAATGTTTGGTAAGCCCACAATGCTAAAAACAACATCATGTACCAACTCGTTTTGTGAATCCTTATCATTCGTCGAAGAATGGTAATGAGGATTTTGTTTATTGCTTCAACTTGGCCGTTGGCTTGTGGATAATAGGGTGTTGAGTTGTCATGGAAAAGACCCAAATTTTCAGTGAGTTCGGACATCATGAAGTTTCTAAAGTGGCTACTGTGGTCAGTAACGATAGCTTGAGGAACACCAAACCGAGCAATGATGTGATTGAATATAAATTATTCTGCAGTCCTTCTAGTATTGTCGAATGTTGGCATCGCCTTGACCCATTTCGTAAAATAATCTATGGCTACAATAATGTATCCATGCCCCCCGATCGAGTGAGGGTGACATGTCATGAAATCAATACCCCATTTCGCAAAAGGACCAACGGAGACCATAGGGTGTAGAGGAGAAGGGTGTGATCGTATTTTATTGTTTTAAGTTTGGAAAGCGTGGCATTTTTGGACGACAATTATACAATCGTTGAATAAAGAAGGCCAAAAATACCCTGCTCGTAAGATATTTTGGGCAGTAGCATACCCAAACATGTGACCACCACAGACTCCAGAATGGAAGGCATTTAGGGATTTCTCGGCTTTGTCAAATGTGAGGCAGCGTCGAAAAACATAGTCAATCCCACGACGATAAAGAGTATCATCGAGGATAATATATTGACGAGATTGGTAGCGTATTCAACAACGGTCAGTGTTACACAAATTGGGCTAGAAATTATGGGTTTGGAGATATATGATGATATCTCTGTACCAAAGGTCTTCATAACTAATCAGGAAAAGGGATTCATCGGGTAATGAATCTGCTGTTACATTTTCCATCTCAGAGCAGGGAAGGTTGCATATCAACTTTGAAAACACCAAGTATTTCTTGGACTTAGCGCGTTTGAATTCCAATTCAAACTCCTGGAGTATTACGATCCATTTGGAGTATTTCCCCCCTAGCAATTGGCATGTAAGAATGTGCTGCATAAGGTTGCAGTTAGAAATTACTGTCTTGCGAGAAAGGATATAGTGCCGGAAACGTTGAACAACTTGGATGGATTCCAAGGCCAATTTTTCAACATGTAAATACTTGGTTTCGGTAGTCGTGAGACTCCGACTCAAGTAATAGATGACATGTTCATCATGAGAATCATCCTCCTGGATGAGAACTATAGCGATGGTATAGTCTGAGGCTGTGAGGGAAAGGAAATAATCCTGACTGTAATCAGGTGGGAAGAGTAGTGGGGTACGTGTCAAAGATAGTTTCAAAGCTTCAAAAGCTTTGTTGGCAGTGGTATCACATACGAACTCAGAACCTTTCTTGAGCAGTCGTGTAAATCCAAGAGTTAGCTCAGCATAGTTCAAGATGAAATGATGGAGAAAGTTTGCCTTCCCTTGAAAACTTTGTAACTGGCAAAGTGAGGAAGGAGGAGGAAGATTGATAATCGCCTGAACCTTCAAAGGATCCACCCGGATCCCTTGACGTGAAACAATAAAGCCCAAAAGTCGGTCGGATTCTACACAAAACACACATTTGTGGGTATTCAAGCATATATGGTAAAACCAACATTGAAGGAAAATGGTGCGGAGGTGTATTGGATGATCTACATGGCGCATGGAATGAGCGGGTAAGTCATTGAGATATGGCTGCACGATGTGATTTACATCATGAAGGGCGTAAGACATAACACATTGAAAAGTTTCTCCATCATTCTTTAAACCGAATGGAAGTTTGCGGTAGGCGAAAGTGCCCCAAGGACAAATAAAAGTGGTCTTGTGTTGTTCCGCGGGAACGATATTGATTTGATTATATCCAGAGAAACCATCCATCAGAGAGAAGATTTCACTTCTGGCATAATCGTCGACGATCTGGTCAACGAAGGGGGTAGGAAAGTTGTCTTTAGGAGAATCTTTGTTAATGTCCCTATAATCAACATACACAAGGATTGTGCCTTGTTTCTTGTCAATCAGAACAAGATTGGAAACCCAGTCAGTTAGAGCCACAGGGTGAATACAGCCAACTTTGAGAAGTTTCTCAACTTCAAGCTTGATAGCGACTTCTTTACATGGGTGGACCAGACGAAGTCATTTCTGGATGGGTTTAGGACCCAGGTATGTCTTAATCTCATGTACCACAATGTCGGGATCAATACACGACATTTCTTCATATCTCCATGTGAAGACATCACAAAATTCTTGGAAAAGAGACTTGTAGGTGACAACTTCGTCATGGAAACACGAAGCTACGATATGCACATTTTCGACAACTCCAAGTTTGATGGATATGTCGAGGGGGATGGTGGGTGAGATATTACTTAAGTTCCCTTCGTAGAACATGTCATGTGTAGACTCGGGAACGGTAGAAATGATGACAACGGTTGACGGGGTCGAGAGTCGCTGGTAACCCTCGATGGTGCGTTGTTCCAGGAAGAGGATGGAACGATGATGTCCATTGTCCCAAGGGGTATCTTCCACAGACATAACAGACATAATCATGTCATCTGTAGGAAAAATGACACGGAATGGATCCAGAGATAAATCATCAAGAGAGGGGGTTGCCAATTGAATGGCTTCATAAGCGGATTCAAATGGATTCAAAGGCATTTTGTCCCCATAATGAAGATGATTGTCAAGGTTGGGTACCATGCACGGGTCGTAAGACACAGGGGTTCTATGACTAGAGGTGGAGATCATGTTGATCGAGGCAAAAAATAGATGTGGAACATTGGGTGGTGGAATGGGGAAAGTACCCATCAAAGAGTAATCTCTAAGAAGACTCACACCGACGTTCTCATATCCAGGGTTTTTTTTCTCAATGGAAGGTACGTTTCTGGTACATGCGTTAGAGTGAAAGAATGCCAATTGGTCTACGATAGCTACTTTTCCTTGATGTGGGAAATGCACGCCACAGAAAAGAGTGGACATAACTGCACACATGGAATCGATCCAGCTACGGCCAAGTAGAAGGTTGTAATCGAGGGGAGCGTTGAAGACCTCCACTTCAACGTTGACTGTTTTTCCTTCTAACTTAATAGGCAACGAAGGGAGGACACCATAAGGCTTAAAACCAGATCCATTGAAGGCTTTGAGTGTGTTGTAGGATTTATTCAAAGGAGGAGAGCCGATGGTTTTCCAGCAGGTAATAGACATGAGACACGTCGAGGCACCCTCATCAATAACTATTATACAAATGTTTTTTCGAAGACAATAACTTGTATTTGGAATGCGAGTATAGGGGGTGACCTTGGAATGTGATCTTCCAAGTCAAAAATTATTAAATTTGTATCTGTAGGATCCATTCCACCAATATCTTTCAACAGTGCCTTCTGTTGTATAGGACAACTTTGAAGGACTTCGAGGGATGACATCGCGGATGGTGCTTGGGCCAGATCTTCGACAATACTGTAGTTCTGGGCAGCACGTGGATGAGGATTGAAAGCCGATTTTTGAACAACACCCTTTGGGGGAGGGCGAAGAAATGTATCTAAGCTCGATCATTCGAGATGAAGATGACCATTGGTAGGTGGAGTCATGGGAGATGGTTGGACCAATGAAGGAGGTATTGCATTAACCTTCTCTTTGGGGGAAGATTAATCTTTGGCTCGAGTGGTAAGTGTGATGTCATTCTTCTTTGAATCACCTGTACACATTAAGTCATAGAATGTATTGGAGGGGGAAGGTTGGTCATGAATGACCAATTGGGGCTGTTGTTGAGAAGGGAAGGGTTGTGACAACACAACCAAAGTGGGGGGTTTCGAGGTCCCTTGAAGGAACTTAGTAACCTCGACTCGTCGTGGACAATCCTTAGTGTAGTGATCATCACCACAGATAAGACAAGGGTATCGGGGTTTGCGCTTATC
>SNQJ01S0076376.1:55405-65647 GCA_010110895.2 Picea sitchensis
GTATCGGGGTTTGCGCTTATCCTTATCGTCAACAGGTGGTGTTTTGGTTTTCTCAGATTGCGGATTATTTTTATCCTCCTTGTTCTTACCCTTTCCTTTTTTGGATTTATTTTTTCCGGTGGGGGTAGATTGAACAGATTTTACCTCAGAAGTCTTGCCGGTGGGAGGGGTAGGAGACAGAGCATTTTGAACATTAGAAGGAATGGATTTGGGGTTGTTGCTAGAGGTTTGGATGGAATGAGTTTGGGCATCAAAAGTTCCAATCACTTCGTTAGCTGCATGAGAAGCAACATGAGTAGTTGAAGAAGAGGAAGTATAAGGACAAGGTGCGTCGGGGAGTAAGTCATAAAGAGTACCCTATTTTGAGTAAACAAGGTCGAGGTATTGAGAATGATTGATTGCCTATTCTTTTTAGACAACTCCACCCATGGAGATGTCATGAGTGATGTCGTTCACTAATGATTTCGTGAACCACTCTGCCAACAACTGATCGGGAAGTTCGAGTTTGATGAGATGTCAACTCCGTTGCCACTCATGAATGTGATAAGAGATATGAGTGGCTTTGGTTTGTTTGAAAGAACTCAAAATCTTGGTTCCCATTTTGTAGCAGATCGGTAACTGGTAGTGGGTAAGGAAAGCCATAGAGAGGGTGTTGAAGTCGGTGAAGAAGCATCGTGGTAATTATATATACCACTTCACGCCGAAATCTGTGAGGGTTTGCTGAAAAAGGTGTAAACGAATAGAGTCATCCATCAAGGAGTTGGATGAGAACCAAAGGTGAAAAGTCAGTACATGATTTTTCGGGTCCTCTCCCGATTTACCATCGAATTTAGGGATGTCGGATGGTAGTTTGGCTAGTATGGCGGGCCATTGAGGAGAGTGATAGATCGGATCATTTCAAATCCTCGACAGATCATGGAGGTCTAGGGTGGCTAAGAAGGGTAACTGTCTATTTACATGTGGGTACTGGTGACTTTGGGGAGGGAGTCCCGTCGGTAGACCAGTGGGACCATAAGTAGTTTGCATATAATGCGAATATCCAGGCAGATTTGGTTGTTGGTGTGGAGGCAAGTAATTCATAGGGTTGTACCCTTGAACAGTGGCATGGGGTTGAGCGTTCGAGCCCCAAATAGGATTAGACGTGCCTGGATATGGTTGGCCTGTACTAGGGGGTATGACGAAGCTAGTTTGAGGCTGTTTCCCCCCAGTCAAGTGAGGATTATGTTGAATAAGATAATTCCAATACTGGGCTAAGGATGNGGAGGTATGTTTTTTCCATAGGGTGGGGTGGGTGGGGGTTTCCCTCCAATCGGGGGTTGCGTCCTAATTGGGATTTGTCCTGCAACAGGGGATTGGGTTTGGCCTCCTAGGTGAAATTGTCCACCAACAGGAATCTGGTAATCAGGTGTGAAAGACAGGATGGTTCCACTAGGGTCGGTGCCTCCGATAGAGGATGGAAGAGGTCCTCTGAAAGGGGGTCGAGGAAGTGTCGAAATAAAACCAGGAACGAGATGGTTCCTAGAAAGAGTGGAAACGCCAGGAGTCCCGTATGATATTTGTGTAGGAGCAAGATTAGAATCATTCAATGCATGATATCTGGGAAGAAGTGTTGGGGTGAATCTGGGTGAGAGCGGTGTGCCAAGGGGGGATTGGCCAGATGATATAATCTCAGTGTGAGGATTCGTAGTATCTGGGACCATTGTGTAATGGACCGTTTGTAGAGGGATAGTCAAGATGTGGTTAGCTGGTGGAGCGTCTGTACTAGGAAAATAGTATGCAGTAGTAAAAGGTATTGCATCTGGATTAGATGTTTCAGGCAGCTCAAGTGTGACAGTGATACCAACGCCTGCTCCTGAGCCAAAGAGATCCCGTCTAAAAATGCTAGTAGTCCAAAAAGGATCTTGACCCTTAGGTCCTATGAAAGGTCCAGTTGGTAATCCAGAAGACTGAACAACTATATCTCCGGAAGAATTCACTCGAACAATACGTCTCTCGGAGTCAAGAGGAAGTCATAAGTCCTCTCGAGAATTGGTAATTTGGAACTGTTCTAAAGAATTAGTTCTTTCCACTAGTGGAGTGGCAACGCCTTGGACTTCAATCTATTGAGGAGAGCCCTCCGATGAGTTGGTAGGAAAGGGTTGAGAACCTTCCATATCTTCTGGGGGTAGGCATTTCATTCTACGTGAACGACGTGGAGGGTCAATTGTGATCGAGTTAGAATTTTACGAAAGAAATTCTATGGCCAACTTGGGTAAAAAAATAGCATGCGCTAATAAAATCTAGGAAGCAAAACCAAGAAAACAAGACCTTCTAATTCCGAAGTCACTAGTTGGTGATGAAATCCAACGTCGCAATGACAAGACAAGAAGGGTTTGGGCTAGGGTGGAAATGTTACGTGGACGACCTGCTTAACGGACTTACACCCAGGTGCAAGCTCCCACACACAATCATGTTTATACCCTCTAAGGAGCCCGAGTGAGTTTGGCAAACGTCGATTCCAGGTACTGTGAAGACTTACCCCTTCACAGTCACCTTGTGTAAGACGCTAAGAAGATAGGATACTAAGGTTACCACCACCAACAATAATGCCTGGGGGAACAGTCGACAGTCTAATCCACATGCAAGGGCAGGGTATCTAGTCCGAAAGCAGCTTGGGAGGCTTCCCCTCATCATTGTGGATATACTTTCAAGTGACCCCCATAATACATGCAATCTCTACACCGATATCAACAAAGCAGGGTGAGTAACTCTGTCAATCTCAATGAGACCTCAGGTTTGACCCTTGTGTGAGAAGGGATTCCCGGGAAAAAATGTTGGAAATGGAATTTGACACTCCTTATCACAAGATACTATTGTGTGTTTTGTGCTTTGGAGAGTGTGTCTCACTGCCTATTCCAAAGCTTTAGCCTAGCTAATGCTGGTGTAAAAGAGCCCGAGAAAAAGTTAATAGATGAATTTAAAAATTGCGCAATATTATTAAAGGCTGTTGTTACTCAAAAGGAGACAGAAATGAAACCGATGTTGTGTGAGACTCTGACCCAACAATGCATACATACGGATGAATGATACACATTTTGTTTGGTGAATCCTATTTATAGGAGGGAAGGAGGAGTTTTCTGGAACAATGTGAACTATGATGTATGATCTTCTCTGAAATGTAATATCAAACAATCATGAACAATGCAAATTTTCTATTCACTCTCTTCGAATACTTGAATGCCAATATTTTCGAATAAAAAGTTGCTTAAAAAAAGAAAATGTCTTGAATTTTTATTAGAAACCAAGCAACAGGGATGGAACTAAGAAAAAGTAAGCAACCAACGAAAAATAAATACACAACAAACACCCAAATCGATCTTTCAATGAAGACAAAAACAACAAACTGACAAGACCAGTCTCTTCAAATGCACATGGGTAACAATTTTCCAAGTAATAAGAAATTGAAAAGGACCATTAATCTCAACTTTTAATCCAACCAAAGGCTCCCGACCAAACAAGCACTTGGATTTCAGAATCAGAGATTATACCCTTATTAAGAAAAGGTTAAGAGGTAAAACTTGAGAAAAAATGATCAAGAAGAGCTTTCGATTTCCAAAAACTAATCATTCACGAGATTTGAAGTCAAGAAACATTCAATCACTGGCCAGAGAAGTTTTTTCCAGACACACCAACCAATCTGGGCATCTGAAGACACAAAAGAATTAATCCAAAATTTTTACAAGTGAGTTCTCAGTCTGACAGTGGGTTGCAGTGCGCGAATTAAGGATTCTCACAAGCTAGACATAGGCAGGTTGTGAGAAGTTCGCACTGAACTGAACACTAGGGTGCAAACCTCAGTTATTCTCGTAAGTCACAGAAAGGTGCAGTGCGAGAAGGTTTGTAATCAAGCAAATTTTGGAAAAATGACATGACTTTTGAGGGAATTTCTGGATCTAGGGAGTCTGTGAGGATCTCCTCAAGACTTATATATTGTTTGGGAATGAAAAAGGGTGGGTCAAGAGAAAATGTCCAGGTAAAAACCACCAAAATGGGTTGTATCCCTAGTGGAGTCGCCAATTTTGTTATCGGATAAATCGGTAGGTGCGAACACTAACAGATCTCCCTAGATCTACCTGGATCTAGAACAAAATAGGACATGACATGACTCTTTCCCTAAGTTTCGGTCATTGAATCTACTACTAATAAGGAATGAACGACATACGTTTATATCGCTTCCTTAGGTCTCTGTTGTTCCCGCTTCGCTCTGGTGCTATTGTGAAATCAGGTCCAAGATGACACAAACCAACCAAAGTGAAGATAGAAAAGTATATTCAATGTCAACCTATGAATATGATCAAGGAGTTATGCAATAAAATAAGAGTGATTTTATGGGAAAGGGACATGTCACTGTATTATATTAAATGAAAGTAGAAGATACAACCAGATTGCCTTAATGTCGTAAGCTTCCTTTCAGTGACCCTTGGTTCCAACATACACACTTACTCTACACTTGCATGAAGAAGATCCAATACAACCTGATAGACCAAATAGAGTCTTCAAGATTCTATCCAAACAAAGTTCTTCACACAATTCTTTCACCAATTATTCATTCAATCTTGCTTAACCTTTTCCATGAGAAACCTTTCAATATATAGGAGAAGGAGAGATGGTTAACTGGATGAGGATGATCCCACTAAATTTGAGAAGTCAGTAGGATTCCATCCATGCGAATGCCAACTCATTTTCTAGAAGATTCCCTTCTAGAACCTTCGTGACCTCTTCTCTTTTCCAAGCTTTGAAACAGGTTCGCACCCTACCTATAGAGAAGACTACAAACAATTCACACCCTAAGTTTGGGTTGCCTGCGAGAATGAAAGATTTTCGCACCCTGTAATATAGGTAGCCTGCAAACTCATCTTAAAAATGTGCTTTTTGGAAGAAGAAAAAAGTCACTTTTCTCAGGAAAAAAGTCCTTGTGGGAGCCTGAATACATCCCTTGTAGAGACATCACTAGAGTGACCAAAATCATGTGTAACAAACGTCCTTCTAAAAAAGATTTTTGTGGAGGGAGAAACCAGTTACTTTTCTCATGCAAAAGATCCTTTTGAGAGATTGAACACATGATTGTTGAACATCACCAGGGTGACCAAACTAATGTGTAACACTATGTATGTTACAAATAGGTTGTTGAACATTTTGTGTATGTAGTGTTGAATGTCAATGACATGTTCTTGGTTGGAAACAACATGAAGGTTATCAAGGAGGTACACTCACAATCATCCTCCAAGTTCAACATGAAGGATCTTGGTGCTTCTGATTTTATATTGGGGATCAATATTAAGAGAGATCATGCAGGTAGGAAACTTAGGTTTAATCATAGAAAATATGTTGAGACAATTTTTCTCAAGTTTAATATGAAGGAATGTAAATTGATAAAGGTACCTATTTTATAGAGGCAAATATGTCTTAGAACATTTCCCCAAGACTTCGAAAGAAGAAGAAGACACATCTCGTGTTCCTTATGCTAGTGACGTTGGAAGCTTAAGGTATGGCATGGATGCATTAGACTATACATTTCCCATGCAGTGGGAGTTTTGAATAGGTATATGCAAAACCCGGAAAGGAGCATTGAAAAACTATAAAATGGGTTTCAAGTATTTATATGGCACCACAAATACACAATCTTCTATCAAGGAAGACCTATACTAGACAGAGTGTTAGATGTACATGGCTTTGTTGATGCTGACTAGGCTGGAGATATGGATCATAGAAGATATACAAGTGGTTATGTGTTTACACTATTTGGAGGAGCTATTAGTTGGATGAATAAGAAACAGGTTGTAGTGGCACTATCAATTACATAATTTGAAAATATGACAACCACTTAAGAAAGTAAAGAGGTTGTATGGTTGTATAGATTGTGTTCATAGATCGGGTTTGAACAAAAACCCGTGAGGTTAGATTGTGATAGTCAAAGTGAAATATTCCTAGAAAATAAAGCTTCTTATCACTCCAAAACAAAGCATATTGATGTGTAGTACCACTTTGTGAGAGACATGGTCGAAATCAAGAAGGTATTGATGGAGAAGGTTGACACCTTGCAAAATGTTGTAGATTTATTAACAAAGTATATGAGAACTGAGAAGTTTTCTTGGTGTACAGAGACAATGGAAATTCATGCCCTAGATTGCTAATTTAATAAAATAATGTACCCCCACATATACAAAGAAAATAACAAGTGAGATGATGTTATATACATGTTATATTCTTTGTAGTATCGGGGCGACATTTGGGTCAATGTTTTTGGCCCATGTTTTTCTTCCAAAGGCTTTTTGGTTGATGTTTTTTTGACCAATGGGTTTTTGGTCGATGGTTTTTTGGCTAATGGCTTTCTTTATTGGTAAATGGTTTTCATCTATTGTAATCTAATTCTGGTTTAGGAATTGGGGTATTGTAGGTTGAATAAAATATATCTCTATATATATTGTATTGTAGATGGATGCAAATATAATGAGAAGAAGGGAGTGGAGAAGCTCTGAGAATGTTGGTTTTCCTGATTGGGTTTCTAGGGTAAAAATATTTGTGTACTGTGTCTGAATGACATTATTTACTTTTTGTTTCTACTAAAATATATATATGCATTATTTACTTAACGTTTTTAAAACTAATATAAACATATAAACTTAAGTACAAAAGAAATGGATGCTACTCTTTCCATATATTTAACAACATATTTTGGTTTTTCTACTAAAGATTAGATTATAGAGTTGGAAACTCAAATTTATGCTCCAAAGATAAATACTTGAATGCTAATGGAGGAGTGGGAGAGGCATTAGGGATGGTACCACACATAGTTATCAATTGATCCTCCCCTATAAATTGAGCCTAATTTTACATTCCCATGCACTTATGAATTCTCTAAGGAGGAAATGGAAGAACAAAAGAGGAAAGTCAACCTAGCAACAACACCATTAAAAATTCTCAAGAGAGTTATTACTAAGGATGCAAAGGAGAAGTGCATCCTCCTATTGATAGCTAGAGATACTGGGGAAATCATGAAAGCCACCAACAATATGAAATATTTCATTATATCCTTGATAACCAAGGTGCTCATCGATGATACACAGTTTCTAGAATAAATTATAATATATTGATCCAGATTTATGAGTGGAATGAAATGAATAACAAATTGGATACAATAACACAAAGATACAGAGAACAACAACAGATATCCAATGAACAATAACTTCTATTTAATAAATAAAATTGGTTGAAACTATAAAATTGTAGAGTTGAACACAACTTGCTCGAATGGTGGTAGCTATCTATGAGAAGAGATGTGGCTGCTACGTGCATCCGTTTGAGAAGAATGATTACAATGAGGCTCCAGAGGGATTTTTAACATTACTCATGAATTCCAAAACCTTAGACATCCAAAAATCTAACCCTAGGAGATAAAACACCAAACATTATGTGGGCCCCAATGGGTAAGTTGGTACCTCAACTTCCCGGGGTCATAAATTTTTCATACGACCTCCGTTTTAGGCACGTGATAGCCCGTTGGAAAGGTATTTTCGAGAATACACATTATTCCATAAAAATCTAACTTTGTCTATAGTTTGACTTTGGCAAGCCAAAAAAACACTGTTTAGGGCCCTAAAACGACCCTGGAAGTACAAAAATATGTACCGACATGAAAAATTCCAAAATAAGCAAGTTGGATTAGATGGGTGGCCACCAATATCCACCTAGATGTTGTGTAGGGATTCAGGAAACCCCATAAGTGTAGAAACCACAATTACAAATAATTACAGAAGAACTCGTTGAACTAAAAATTGCCAAGAGGAGCGAGTTGGAATAGGTGGGTGGCCACCAATATCCACCTAGATAAGTCCTCCCCCCTTAGGAAGAAATGGTCTCCATTGTGTTGATTTCCCCAATCAGGTGAGGAAATATTTGCTGAATTTGGATCCAGGTGAGCCACTTTCCTTGGTGTAGGAGATGCCCTGCTTGGTGAGTGCCCTTGATTTGTGTTTCCACTATCTGATAAGTGGATGCATGTTCCATGTAGTTAGGGTTGAGCTCTGTTAGTTTCAACTTTTCTACGATCTCGAAGGTGTCCAATAATGGTGGAAAATATGGCCAGAAGAGGTCCACATTGAACACTAGGTGCAAGCCAAGGAAGGGGGGACTATTGAGCTCAAAAACATTGTCACCCACAACCTTGGTGATAGTGTAAGGCCCATAGCGAAGTGGACAGATATTCTGATGGGGCCCTGTAAAGTGTTATTTCTGCAAATGTAACCAAACCTTATCTCCCACCTGAAACTTGTACGGTACCCGATGTTGATCATAACTCTTCTTGTACTTAGAATTGGATTTCTGCAAAATCTCATGGATCTGTTGGCGGATGTGATGAATCCGCTCAATGAATCTGGTGGCCTTATCGGCCTCGAATTGAACATGGGAAGAATATGTCTGTGTGGTTGCAAGAGGTAGTGCAACATCAATGGGACCCAAAGTTTGGAATCCCAACACCACCTAAAAGGGGCTATGACCGATGGAGCTATGGAGAGCCCTGTTGTAGTTGTGATGAAGATAGGAAGACTCTCATCCCATGTACGCAAATGCTTAGAGTTATACATGCACAATATGTGCACAATCATCCAATTCACGACCTCTTTTTGGCCTTCGATTTGAGGGTGGAAGAAAATCGATTTAGTGAGCTTGGTGTCCAACAATGACAATAGACTCGACCAAAATGTGTTGAGGAACCTGCTGTCCCGATCAGAGATGATGGTCTGTGGTACCGCAAAATGGACCCACACTCATTCAAAGAATATCTTAGTAGTATCTACCACTTTGATGTTCTTCTTGTAGTCTGTGACAATAGCCATATTCAAAAACTGATCAACCACGACAAATACACAATCATTTCCTTGCTTGGTGGATGAAAGATAAAAACATGTAATCCATTGAGATGGATTCCCAAGGCCTCTTGGGTGTAGGAAGAGGGGTGTATAATCCTTTCTTATTGATGGTTGGATTGGAAATGGAATAATAAGTGCAATATATAATATACTTGCTGAAGTCCTGTCAAATTTTTGGCCAATAAAAATGATTCTGTAGAACGACCACAATTTTTTCCATGCTAAAATGTCCTGCCATCCGAATGTAGTGATCCTCCAAAATCATATTTTCACGCTCGCTTTCAAGAACACATTGATGATCTAGATGGCATAACACTCCATCCTGAATGTGAAAATCGGTGACATTCATGCATGTACCCAAGACCTCATAGGTGGCGGCGAAGTCAGGATATCGCCAATAAAGTTGGGGCCACTCAGATGCCTCATTCCCACAATAATGGAGCATGGTGGTGAGTGAAGGCCCGAGAGGTTGACTGAAGCAGTCAACGAAACGATTTTTTCTCCCTGTCTTATAATTGATGTTGAGATGGAACTGCTGTAGGTATGTGGACCACTTTTGATGGAAATTGTTCTGCAACTTCCCTTGTGTCTGTATGAACTGCAAAGGCTTGTGATTAGTGTGGATGCTTGTCTCCTTTCCTAGAATCTAATGTTTCCATTTACGGTAGGATTTTACAATGAAATAAATTTACTTTTCATAGGTGGGGTATTTCTGGACGATATCTAAGATTGTCTCACTATGGTATGATACTAGATGACCATTTTGAGTGAGAACTGCACCTACAACATAGTCAGATGCATTAGTCTTAATCTAGAATGGTTGTTGTAGCCGATGGGTAAGAAAAGTAATGGAGATGAGCATACACGATGCTTCAAATCATAAAATTCTTGTTGTTGTGCCTTTCCACATGTGAAATTTTCCCTGCCACTACCCTTGATCACTTGGCTGAGGGCCCATGCAATATGGGAAAATCCCAACACGAACTGTCAATAGAAGTGGGAAAGTCCCAGGAAGCTCCAAAGCTTGGTTAGTGTGTTCAGGGTTGGCCAATCAGGGATGAATTGGATCTTAGCTGGATCCACATGTACCCCATGATCATTAACAATGTAGACCAAGTATTGGACCATGTTCATGCCAAAGGATCATTTCTCCAAATTGGCATATAGCTTGTGCTACCACAGAGTGCTCAAAACATGTTGAATATGCTATAGGTGCTGCTCCCAAGTTTTTCTGAAGAGGAGGATGTCATCTAGATGTACCACCACAAAATATTTGGTGAAGGGTCTCAATACATCATCCATCAACCTCATGAAAGTGGCTAGTGCATTTGTT
>SNQJ01S0076376.1:65657-86121 GCA_010110895.2 Picea sitchensis
CAATCGGGCTTCCACAAGTGGAGGAGCTAGGTCTGATGTGACCCTTTTGAAGTAGCTCTTGGATATGACGCTTGATTTCATCATTTTCCATCAACGTGTGATGATAGATCAGTCCATTAGGTAGAGGTGCACTAGGGGTTATATCAATTGGATGCTTGACTTGTCAATGTGTCAGTACCCTGGTGGGTGACGAGAGTATGTATCTGTACTCTTCCATGAACCCATCCACTTTCCTCTGCTGCAAAGAGAGGCTTTGTGTAGAGTCCACGTTTATGGAATCAACTTTATGCTTCTCGTGAGCACAGATCACACAGAAGATGAACTTCCTGGTATGTGAAATGACCTTACTGCATTGCTTAGAAGAGATTAAAGAAATAACGGTAGGCGATGCTACCTCTGGTATCTTGTACAATTGTTTATCCAAAGTAATAATAACACTGCAGGGTCTAGACTCATACACAACATGTCGCTTCCACAAATATGGCTGTCCTAAAAGAACATCACAAACTTCAAGGGGATAAATATCACACAATACCTAGTATTTGAAGGGCTTGATACCATAGGGAAGACGACACTATTGGATGACGCGAAGATCTCTTCCTTGGTGAGGCCAACTGATGATGTAAGGCTGCAGGTGAAGTGTCATCAACAAGTCCAACCACTTGACAACCTCTGCTGAGATAAGGTTCTTCTGACTTCCCCTATCGACAATGAAATGAAGTGGAGCCCCCTTTACCCACATATATGAGTGAAAGCGGTGTTCCCCTTCCTCTATTTCTTCTGGCTCTCTTGGGTGAACTTTGGTGGTAGAGACATTGGTGTTGGGTTCGACATCGATAATCCACTTCCCTCCTTGTGGATTTGATTCAGAGTCAGAATCTGCCTTTGACTCATAAGATTTTAGCTCGATTGCCAGTGACTTCTTGGAGCGACATTCTTCGATGTTGTGCCAAGGGCGTTTATGTTATTCACACCACTTTCCCATGTCCTTATTCAACTTATCATTACCCTTCTTATGTTGTGGCTTGGACTGGTTATTCTGAGAGTGGACATATTTTCTCTGTCCCTTGTTTTGTGGGTTGGGGTCCCTATTTCGACTGTGAGGAGTTTGCAGATCCAAAATCTCACCTCTTCTGCTTAAATTTATGCTCGATCTTGACAACATATCTATAAGTTGTACCTAATGATGCAATGTATTAAAACTCAATTTCTGTTTGAATTTATCTATGCAGAAAACCACAGTATTTGAGGATGAGATGTTGTTTAGAGTCTTTGATACACAATTTGGTGCGCAGGGTATGGAAAATATTGGTGAAATTTGGTACTGTCTAGTCACTTTCTTGAAACAACATGGTCTATCTTGTGTACTAGTCCTCGTAGCTTCCAAAAGGGTAGTATTGTTCTTTAATGAAATCCCTAAAGTAATCCCATGTGGGGGAAACTACAAATATTACATATTCCTTGATGGCCCTTTTCTCAGAGTAAGTATCCCACCAGTCCTTAACATGGAGAATGACCTTGAGGAGTGAAAAAGTAATCTTTTCCCATCGGACAAATTGTGGACTGAAATGTACCCTTCGAGCAGATTCAACCATTTATCTATAGCATCCACATCTATCAGTCCTTCAAATAATGGAATATAAAAATTTACTTTCACCTTAAAGGGGGTTGCATGGTCACTTGATGAAGATGCGTCTTCTGCGGGCAGTCGTCGAAGGATCTCTGTAAATTTGTCCATCATTTCGTTCCTTTGTCATGCAAGGGATTCCTCGAGAAACATTTTAAAAGGGTCTCCTACTCCATCATCTTTCTTCTCATCTCGCATGGTTTTTTTTCAGGATTGACGCGACTGATGTTGCAAATGATCGACTGGTTTGAGTCCCAACTTATTTTACCCAGATCTTATCGGGGACATACACGAAGAAAAACAAATGAAGAGAATACCGCTATGATACCACTGATCTGAATTTATGAGTGAAACGAAATGAATAACATACTAAATACAATAGCACTAAGATAGGAAGAACAACAACATATATCAAGTGAACAATAACTTCTATTGAATAAATAAAATAGGTTGAAACTATAAAACTGCAGAACTGAAAACAACTTGCTCGACTGGTGGTAGCTATCTCTGAGAAGAGATGTGGCCGCTATGTGCATCTGTCTTAGCAGAATGATTACAATGAGGCTCTAGAGGCCTTTTTAACATTACTCATGAATTCCAAAACCCTAGGCATCCAAAAACCTAACCCTAGGAGATGAAACACTAAAGGTTATGAGGGCCTTGATGGGTAAGTTGGCACTTCAACTTCCCGAGGTCATAACGTTTGCATACGACCTCCATTTTAGGTGCGTCATAACCTATTGGAAAGGGCTTTTCGATAACTACACATTATGACATCAAACTATGGCTCTGTCTATAGTTTGACTATGGCAAGACAAAACAACATTGTTTAGGGCCCCAAAATGGCCCTGGAAGTATAGAAATATGTACTGACATGAAAACTTCCAAAATAAGCCAGTTGGATTAGGTGGGTGACCACCAATATCCACCTAGACATTGTGTTGGTCCATTCATTTTGTTGAATGGAAAATGCGCATTTCATATTGTAGCTTCATTTTGGAGAACAAAAGTTCTGCAAGATGTCGAGGAACTGGACAAGAGACAAAGGAAAGAAACATAAAGCGGTTGGAAGGACAACACAACATCAATATTGACGAAATAAGTTGCAACAAGATCAAGAAGAAGAGATAACTCTCAGGTTCTCAACCAACAAACCTAAAAGATTGGATTATATATATGAGTCTAAAAGGATTTTAAAATATTGGATGCTATCGTTGTTATTGTTTTTATGTTGGAGTGTTAGGCCTAGATGAGTATTATTGTTAATATCATCATCATAGTTGTTGTTAGTTTTGTTATGACAAGATTCATTGTTGTAAGAGTCTATACTATTAGCATAACTAAGTTTAGGAGATCTGGGTAAGAGCCAGACTATCAATGAATCAGAGTTATGTATTAGTCTATATGTAAAGGAGCAAGAAACTATAATATTGTCTCATATCTGATGAAGAACATCCTCTGATTTCTTGTGTATGAGGATCAAGCTGTGAGGATGAAATAATATGTTAATATAATTTGAGGCCTAAATTTTGAATATAATCCTATGTATTTAGTCTTAATGCCTGAATGGAATGCTTTTCTGTATTATCTTTATGTCAGATATACCTAAATGATTCTTTATGAATCACAATGCAACTCTGTTTATTTATTCCCAGTTAGGAATTTCTCATAACTGTTGCAGGTTTAGTCTATCTTGGGAAAGACTACAATGAGTCTTGATAACTCAAAGGTATGTCTAAGTATTCTCCTTACCCTTCCCTCTCTTTCTTGTCTCGGTTGCGCTTCAGGTGAGACTTTCCTTCTAGGAATATGAAAATGCCAACACTCTAGACTACTTCAGTACCTTTTGTTGGTAACCTAAGAAGGACCCTGGTCTGAAGATGTTTGCGCCAACAAAATGGTTCCATTGCTGGGACTTGTGTTTTAAAAGGGAACCCGTGAGA
Source organism: Picea sitchensis (assembly GCA_010110895.2). Classification (NCBI taxonomy): domain Eukaryota; kingdom Viridiplantae; phylum Streptophyta; class Pinopsida; order Pinales; family Pinaceae; genus Picea; species Picea sitchensis. The sequence goes on from SNQJ01S0076376.1 coordinate 69,228, forward strand.
AGAATGCATCTCGGATCTATAGATCTGAAATTCAGCAATGGTGGGAAATAAATTGTGACGCCTTATATGGAAGGAAGTGGAGTTGTGAGGTAAAAGCGAGAGGAATACAAGGGATTCTATCTTTTACTCAGAAAGATCGAGTGACCAGTATGAGATATTTTGGGTTAAATTTCCAGAAGAACTATTCCATTGGATATATTAACTCCAAGAATCTCTAGAATTTAAAGAACGCATCAAGAAGACTTGTACTTGAGATATAGAGAATATTGCAACACATCATTAGTTGGATCATCAAATCATGCGAGGAATCGATTTCTAGATTAATACGACTCTATAGGTATACATCATTGAATTCGTAGCTGAGAATCACCAATATTTTTCAGGAGGAGAAGAAATTTTTAAGAAATGTGCGTGTGACAAACTGTTGAGGGAAATTCCCCTATGGATCAAAGTATTCTTGATGGAGGAGGTGATGATAATTGTTCCATCGAATGAGATGGCATCCTAAACACCTATGCTTGGGGTAGGGTGATTTTGGGGTATGATCATGATCTGAGAAGGGGAAAGGGTTCTTTGACATATGGGGGAATATCAAGAAACAAATGAAATTAGCGAGCAATCATTAAGGAGAGTTTCCATTGTTGATAAGTGGTGGCGCAGAAACATAATCAAAGAAGTGAAGTAGTCCGAGGTGTTGCAAAAAGAATTCTGATCAAGAGGAACATATGAAAGGAGGAAGGAAGAGTTCATGAAGGTAAAAATACAATAAATCCTAGCCAATCTAAGATTCAAATAGAGAGAAGCATAGAGAGGAAGGAGTCCCCAGATGGGTGAATGAGAAGAAGAATGTGGAGAACCAAGGGAATATGAAGTAGATATGGACCTTGTGGAAGATCAAGAAGATTTTGTCTCGATATCATGAAACATTGGGAATCAGGAAGAGAAGGCCACTCGAGAGGAAGAGAATGAGACTCCCCAAATCAAATAAACCCGCCCAGAAGTCAGTAGAACTATCCCCGAATCACCCGTCCCCAATGTGTCCTCTATACTCGTGGTAAATTCTACACCGCCTACTTATGCTATTTCTATTCCATCGCATCCAGTTAGTTAGAATCAATATGTAGGTGTCAACGACGAGAGGATATTGGGATCCCCAGGTATATCGCAACCAAGACCGTTAGGTTTCATTCTAATAGGAGCAGGGAGACCCACAATGGCTGGAAATATGGGAGGATCAATCACCCGATACCCATAATTCTGGGGTAAAGGGGATGAAGATGTAGAGCAACATTGGTTCTTATGTGAATCCATCTTGAGATCCAGAGGGATGCTCGATGCAAACGAGTTAGTATATTTTTAGAATACCTTGAGTGGTCATGCTCTCAAATGGTACATGAAGGATATTGTACCAGGGGTGCTAGGACAAGTTCTCACCCCTGTCCAAGTAAATTTGAAGTTCATAACCGAATTCAAACTACCTCAGTCATAGCTACAATATCTCTCCGAGTTGCAGGAGATTTAACAAAGGGAAGGACAATCTTCCTAGTAGTATAGCTAGAAGTTTAAAGATTCTATTGGAAGGCTATCACATCCAATTCACAAAGATCACCAGAGTGAATGGTACATTCAAGGATCACTACCTCTGACAATAATTCCTTTAATGCAACAAAGGATATCCACATTAACAGATGCCTTGGAAAAATAGATGAAGATCGAAGACATGGTAGGTTATCCAGGGAATATGAGAATGACCAGGCCTCCAGTAGATGCAAATTTGTTGCAACTCCAGGGAAAAATATCGACATTAACTAAAAATATTCAAGAATTAACCACACCGAGACCAGGACGATCTCAGGTTTGGTGCACAAGATGCTACACAGAAGGGCATATGGAAAATGAATGTCCACGCATGAGGGGAATGTGACCTCTTCACAATACGATGGGACCTTCTTTAGGACCCACGAGAGGAGTTGTTCAAGTATATGCGACTCCACCATTCCATGCACTAGGGCTATACAATTCCTTTCTAGGCGCTCAGTCATCTCAGACAACTGAGTATTGTGAAATTTGTTGAACACATGGGCATGTGCCGAGGAAGTGTCCTATTATGTAGAAGTATACAAATACACCTAATAAAATACACTGTGATTTCTGCGCATCTATGACTCATGCTACAAATCAATGTAGAGCGCTAGATTCACTTGCTGACAGATTAGACTAGACAACATTCAGAGTAAATGAAACCCCCCTAGGACCTAGAAGAGGCCAGGGAGGTGGGGTAGGAAGTGGATTCAAAAGAGGGAGAACTGGAGGAAGAGGGACAAGAAGATGATACACGTGAAACAAACAAAGTCATTTGGCCAGAGACTTCTGTCACCCAAGACGACCATGGTGCTCTTACTACAGGAACAATGGCGACACAACTGAAGACTTCCTAGAACTAATCGCGAAATGGGAAGATTGGGTTCGTCAATGAGAAGATAACATCATAATATAAAAATTAAAATGGGGGATTGAGGGAAAAATCCAAAATATTAACATCATTACTCACGAAGGAGCAAAAAATGGGGCAGATGCATACAATCAACCCAATGTTCAAAAAGTTGTTCCCAAAGATGACAGGTATGACCTGTGAAACAAAAGTTGTTTTTAAAAAATGTAATAGAAATATTTAAGAGAATCCCCACTCCAAAAATAATGAATAATCCTCCTAGAGTCGCCTCTCAACGTAACCTTGCACAAGCCTCTACCTCACGACTCGCACCTAGAAACTTTGAAATTCATAGGAGACACTCTGAATAGTCTCAAAGTGTATTTAATCTCTAGTTTCAATTATTATTTGATATCCTAGGGGATGAAAAACTTACTAAGAAGTTGCACAATACCCTATACCTAATACTGAGAAACAAGGGAACCCCAGTAGCCATAGTAAGAACCAATCTTCTTGAGAAGAATACCCAAAGAATACAAAAAAGAAAGCTGCGAACAAGAAAATAATTTAGGTTAGAAGCCCAACTAGATGATTTTGAAATAAAATATGTCATGTTAGATTTGGGATCTGATGTCAACATCCTACCCAAAAATACCTGGGACTATTTTGGAAAACCTCATCTAGTATACTCCCCCATCCAGTTGATAATTGAAAACCAGTACTGCATTTTCCTAGTAGGAAGGTTGGAAAATGTGGAAATAGATGTTGCAATACTTAAGAAAACAACTGATTTTGAGGTAATCAAAATAATGGGAGATAAGGATCCCTACCCCGCTCTACTCAGAATCGATTGGGCATATGAAAACTATGCTATTATTGATCTAAAGAGAGACATCATGATGTTTGAAGAAGATGGGATAAAAGTATTTCAACCCTTGGATCCATGTATAGGGCCTAGATATATTGAACCAATGGACCACAATATGGAGTCAGAGGCTCTTGACTAATTATACACCATCACAACCGAAACGAGACAATATTATATAAATCCTACTGCATATGGATCAATAAGTTGGAGAAGCATACAATCTGCTGATGAGGATTTAGAAGTAGCATTTGACAGTTGGTAGCAAGGTTCATATGAGATATTTTCAAGGTGATGCACAACTGTCAGTCAAAAAATATGGATTGGAACCGAGGTCAGATAACCCCCGACATATGATGGTACCCCCGAGAAAATAGCGATGGATCAAAGGATCCATGTTCTTGACTTAGCCTTACAAGATACACCCGCTAGATGGTGGGCCAGACATAAGGCCTAGATTATGAAGTGGGAAGATGTAAAACAAGACATCTGATGTCGATTCCAAAGTAGGGATCAACTGAAAGAATAAATGAATATATATTTTCAAGATGCACAAATGTTCGATGGATAGTATGATCCTAGAGTGCATATTGAACATTGTTCAAAGTAGTGGAGATTTGCAGAAGTACCCTATCACATATGGGATAAGGTATTTTTCCATTCACTGGGGCCCATTCTAAAGGCATGGTATATAAACGAGGAGACCATAAGACAAATGAATTGTTGGAATATCTTACAAGAACAATTTTTCAAGGATGTCTCCTTTATAAGTAAGTACCCCGAGCTCAACCCTTCAAAGAATTAGGGAAATGATTTTTACTGACATTTGCAAAAAGATATCAAGACTAGTATTATGTGTTTACCATGTTTATTTGCTTCAGTCTAGTCTGAGCCTTGAAAGTTATAAGATAGTTGTATCTTGCAGTAAAGTTGAGAAAGACCTCGAAAAACCCGATGACTTAGAACAACTTAGAAACTTAGACATTAAAGAAACATAAGGTAGTAGAGAGATTCAAGATACTATACCTGTTCACACCAGTAGCTCCTATAATCAGCCACTGAAGTTTCATAAAGTTAATACAGGGAGTGCAAAGAATCCTAAGATAGCTTCTATAGGAGACTACTAGCATGAGAAAACTATGAATGAAGTACACAACTTGTTGCGGGAGTATGAGGACTTGTTTCTGAAAATGTTCTCATAAATCAAAGGTATAAAAGGAGCCATGGGAGAAATGAAAATTGAGTTGAAACCTGGCTCAAGACATGTGAAGCAAAAACCATACCAACTTAATCCTAGAATAAAAGAGAAGGTCAAGAAAGAAGTTGAAAAAATTCTTGTGGAAAGACTTATTTTCCTAATCGAAGAAGTATAATAGATTAGTCCCATAGTTGTCCAGAGTAAGAAAGGTACAAAAGAAATTTGGGTTTGCGTGGACTAAAAAAGCATGAATTCTTCTTGCGTGCATGATCCATTTCCAACACCTTTTAATGATGAGGTGTTATATCAAGTTGCAGGAAAATAATCTTATTTTTTTACAGATGGGTTCTCAGGATATCATCAAGTCAGAATTATAGGAAAGACAAGAATAATACTACATTTATAACTGAATGGGGATCATTCACATATAACATCATTCCATTTGGTTTGAAAAATGCCCCTCTAGTTATTTCTCGGATTGTGATAGACACATTTCGAGAGTTCATCCACAAGTTTTTAGAAGTCTATATGGATGATTGGACATTGTACAACCTGTTAAAAGATCACGTCGGGCTACTTCGACTAATGTTTTATAGATGTCGTGAAATGAAAATATCTTTGAATCTAAGGAAGTGTATTTTCTGTGTACCTCATGGTAATCTATTAGGCCATATTGTATGCAGAGAAGGATACTTGGTAGACCTACCTAAAGTTGCGGTCATTCTGAACATGCCACCACCTAAAAGTGCCAAATTGTTTTACGCCACACTGGGACATACATGATATTACTGCAGTTTCATAAGAAGATATGAAACTATCACTGCATCCCTTGAGAAATTACTAAAAAAGTATGAACTATTTCGATGGACACCAGAGTGTGACAAAGAATTCGATATTCTTGAAGAAAATCTTAGTATTGCACCTATATTGATATTTCCCAATTGGGAAATTGAGTTGCATGTACATGTGGATGATGTTACGAGGAAAATCTCTCTATGGCTAGGGTAAACCACAACATACAAATATGACTGTAGAAATCAACTCTATCCCAAAAGTATGCTATATAAACCAATGTGCAAGAAAGATAAGAAAGGGACCTACCTTGTCCAGATGTTTTATGATGTACACCATTGACTGCTTTGACCCAAAGCTTTATAATTGCAACAAATTCTCAAAAAACAAGCAGAGCAAGCATATAGTGATAATATAGAAGGTTATCACATTAGATAGTATAATCCATTAATATACAAAAGAAACATGCCCATGGATAACAACTCATATATTTTCAAGATATCAATTGGATGGGAAGAGAATATTTCTATTAATAAATGGTCAGTAGAAGTGAAAATATTACAGACTTCCGTGTCGGCACGGTTCGGAACTGAGAAATCAAGTTCCTTCTAGATGGGCCTCCACCACTTCAATCCTCCACAAAAGGAAATCTCATAGAAGGGAGACGATGAGGTTCTCCATCAAAAAGGGAATATCTTGGGGGATGAACACTATGTTCAGACTTAAAGGACAAAGGGATGCAGACTAAATATGAAGTAATAATTTCTCCAAAGTAACTTTGCTCTCAAAGTTGAATTCTTTCTCCTTTTCCATAGCTCAGAATTGGCCCACTTATAGACTTCAAAATGGAACTAAAGGGCTGAGTTGGAATGTTTCTAGTATATGGAAGGCCAAGGATCATAGATCTCCTATCGTGACATGGAAACCCGACATTTAATTTTGATTTTCTGTCACAAATCCCGATGTACGCGGGCTGTAGTGGATCAGCCTGCGTATACTCTTGATGTATAGCTTGCAAGATGCGTACAAGTGGAAAAAATTGTATTTTTGTCTCTGGATTTTATCAATAGGGAAGATAAGTATGCATAGGGAAAAGAAATAAGGGCCTCTCTACAAGATTTCATAAGGTGAGGCAAATATTTGTCTAACAGATGCCCCCTAATGTGTGAGGTCAGAGGAGTATCTGCGATGGCCAAAATACATTATAAATAACCCAGAAGTGGAGTGGTAGGGGACAACTGGACGAACTTAGTTTCTCATTACATTCTGCATTCACTTTGCATACATGGCTTCCAATAAAAGTACATTGCAGATCCATGTGAAAAATATACCAAACAAGTGTCCATGGCCATGAATAGGCAAATACAAATGTGGTTATATGCCACAAGCTATCATAGGCATGAACACGGCCCAATAGAACCAGTCTCAAAAACCAATCTGAGGATATCTGTATACCATGGAGTATAATCTGATCTCCCACGATCACTGAAGTAATATAGGTACTGGTCAGATGAAAAGGAAGCAACAACTCAGGAAAGTTGCGTCCACATAGTGATGCCTTCAAGTCTTCTATAGAATCTGCCAAATGTGTAGGTCTACATCATGTGAATAAAGGAGTTGAGGTCGAACACAATGAGACATCGTTTGATTACTGGTCATTGAGGCATACCGTTAACAAACGCGAGACAAACTACTGATAATGAAAATAGGCATCAAGGCACCGAGTACATTCTTACAAGTGTGAATAAAGGAGCTAGTGTCAAACACCTGAAGAATCCATCGATCAAGAGACATTGATGTATTCCCAACTATCGATGGCGAGAGAGCCTGCCATTGATGACTGCAAGCCTCAAGGTACTCATAACACTCTAGGTCCTGTTTCGAGAATAAGTGGGCTGAATTTGATGGAAATAGATCCACTAAAAGGAGAGCATTAAGGCATCTCTCATCAGTCAGCACAAGGTACAAAGCAGGAGCTTCATTATGTGGTGGAAATTGAACAAAGAACATGTTCAAGAACCAATGACCCTGTGCATCTTTTGTGTGTGCCAAGTGCAAGCGGTACATGAAAAAGATCCTTTGAATAACAACCAATGATTAAAACTGCTGAAAAAGGCAAGGAAACCACCAATAAGTCTAATGACATCCAAGACACTACACAAATCCAAATGTGTGAATAGATGTCTTGCCATCTGTCACATATCCACTACGACATAACAATATTTTTTCCTTTTCTCGAGGGACAGAATCCCCGAAATCCTACGGGGCTTAGCACAGGCTGTAGATGCCACCTCTGCCTCGACAGAGTCTCTACATGACCTCCCAGTCTTAAGGATCGTTCAGATTCTCTTATGAGCCGAAGCGGCTCCTTTTGATTCCCAACTGGAATCTCCCTTCAATCGGTCCACAAGTTCTTTCGGAAGATCCCTTGTGTGAAAAACACTAGGCACAAGCTCCACCCTCTCCGAGCGACCAAAACGCTATGAACAAGGCCTATTTCCAAAGGTGCTTGTCGCAACTTGCAACTCGCGAGTTCATGAGTCGGGGCTCCCGACTCTTTCTTTCCAATCTCGCGATACCCGAAACGCCGATACAGGTATGGATCTTCCCCTGTCAGCACCTTCCTTACATGACCGTTGGCTAGGATAAGTGCTAGTGCCTCTCGCTACTCACACCTTCGTGAGTTGAAGTGTCCATCCTTGGCACCTTCCCTTCACGAACCCCCAAGAGGCGATATTAGCTTTTCCTCTCGCATTCTTGCTACTCGCCACTTCACAAGTCGAAGGGTTGAGCTCCCATGCTCTTACTTCACGAATCCCCAAGACGCGAGAAGTCAACAGAGCATTGACTCCTTTCTCCAGGCAATGCGTGTCTGCCTGTCAACCGCGTGGGCCCCACTTTGTGGTTCTGCCACGTGTTCCTCACTTGTTCCTCGGCTCTCGGCACTTCACGACTTCTAATGTCGAGAAGAGGTCCTCTCAACCTCCGAATTTCCTAATGTGCGATATGCGCGATAAGACCCTGATCCAACGGTCCTCCCGCGACCTGGATCCAACGACTATCCTTGCTCCTTGTGATTTCGCCACTCGTGACTTGGAGCACCCAACTCTTGGGCTCTCACCTTGTGAATCTATGAGTTCACGAGATATCTAGATCTCTGCCACCTGTCCTCCTCAGATGGATGGTCTCGATCTTCTCGTGACTTCGCTACTCGCGACTCGGAGCACCCAACTCCTGGACTCTCACCTTGCGAACCTCCAAGTTCACGAGATCCCTAAATCTCTGCCACTTGTCCTCCTCAGATGGACGGTCCCGATCTTCTCGCGACTTCACTACTCGTGACTCGGAGCACCCAACTCCTGGACTCTCACCTTGCAAACCTCCGAGTTCACAAGATCCCTAGATCTCTACCACCTGTCCTCCTTAGATGGACAGTTCAGATCTATTCTCGCCTTTTCTATACTTCTGATGTCGAGGGCCCGGACTCTCATCCTCTGGACTCCCGAATGACGAAATCCCGATGTCGACTCCTTCTCGGGACTTTCGCTTTGGCTGCTCTTTGCGTGAGGTTTAAAACTTGTGTGACTCTCGACAAATCCAACTACTATCGGGTTTTCTAACTAAGATCTAATGGTTCAGATCGGTCCCACGTTGTGCACTTTCCCACTATCCCCTGGACGTGGAAAAACCAATGGTCCAGATACTCTCATGGACCTTGGGGATATATGGTCTCGATTTCTTCGCTACTCACGAAGATAAAGGAAGAGGGTTAAGGAATGTAATTCCCTCGTTTCTTCCTCCAACCTAACGGTCGTGAATGACCTCAAATTTTTCGACGGGATCTCATCTCTCGATCGATATTTATTCATACGCTTCTATTTCGGGACTTCGCAAGTCGGGGTTTCTGGACTTGCAAATGCAAGGGATTATGCCTTTGGGTATTCTGGTTACCGAAATTCCGAAATACCAAAGAAAATAGGCCATTCTCCCTCGTGCAGGGTTTTGGGACTTACACCAATGAATCCTCCAACAAACTCTTGGTTCGACTGTCCAGAAAGGTATTTCTACAGGGAGATCTATACGGGGCATTCCTGGAGACAGATAAGGGAAAATAATTTCCCGAGAATAGGCTTGAAGTCTGAATTGGTTCAATATACGTATATATACTTTTATCTATAACATAAGCCATGCGGGGTTTTTCTACTACATGCATACAACTACCATTTCTGATCAAACACCACATAGACAGTTTTATACTGAAACCCTTCATAATTTCACAACTTATAAGCATAAATGTCAGAATATACATTTCAAGATACAAGATGTAAAACACTTATAAGAAATAACACTAGAAGTGAGTGAAACTGCTGGGAGGGGTGCTCGTGTCCACCCAACCGTAGGCTCAGTGATTTCGATAGGATTTACCACTAGCCACCCCCAAGATGAGACCACGATGCTGCGAGACTGCATCTCTGTTTGCCAGTGACCGAGAACGAGGGTGACCGAGAGCGAGGATTACAAAATGGGCCTAAACATGGGTAAACCCACGTGCCGACATCCCTTTCCCGTTACATCAACCCAAAACCCTAAAATGGACCCCAAAATAGGTCTTGCTTCCTTATTTTCTACTTCGCATAGCACTCCTTCCTTGGCAAGCTGTCGCAGTCCCAAAAGTGGTCGAGTAAGACCAAGTACTCTTCAAAACTTGGTCAAGGGCCAACATGCCCCCAACACTCACCTGTGATTCGTCCTGAGTCACTCAGGTTTGACCAATTCCTCTTAGAACGCGTCAAGCTTGGCTCGAGCGGCTTCGACCTTGGCTCGAGCAACTTCGACCTGCTGTAGTGCGACAACCTCTTATTCAATAAATTCCTGGAGTACTGTGTCATTGAGCGGTCCTTCCAGGCACTGTTTTGCAGTGATGACACCCTGTTCGAGTTGAGCTCCCTGGCTTTCAAGTTCGACGAACATTTGGAATTCCTTCTCTTGGAGTGGTTGCAGTCGTTGAGAGACGTCCATTACTTTACTTTGCAATGTGTGTACTTGTTGTTGGGATGTGCATTTCTCTATGAAACTCTTCATTTTTTCGACTGGGGTCACAGACTTCAACTGCGCTTATAGCACGTCTGCATGTTTCTTTGCTTCGTGGAGCTGTGCCTCCAATGTCTGCAATTTTGGATTCTCTGTGAGGGTTTCATAGGTTTGGGCGCTTCTAGTGCTTAGTTGCCTACATTCCGAAGCCAAAGATTTTAATTGGTTGACTGGGCTTTTAGCAATGGATTCTCTTAGATCTCTTATCTCTTGGGGTGTATTAGGCACAGTGCGGAGCTCCACATCTGTGATGCACTGTTGAATTTGCTTGATTACTTCTTCCAGTTGGGTCACCTACTATGGAAGACGATCTTCCATCTTCACTTCTATGGTTTTCAAAGAGCTCAGTGCCTTGTGAAGTCTTTCTTGTGTTTCAAGTTGCTCTGCTAGCAACTGGTCCTTGCTCTACTACAACTAGGATTTTTTCTCCTCCCATTTCTCTAGTAAGTCAAGATGATCCTATTCTTCCTTTATCCGTCACTCTTCATGTGCACTCTGTGCTTGCGCCAAAGCCTGGGTGGCTTTCACTATGTCTTCTTGAGCTCGTCGAAGGCGAGCTTCGACTTTCTTGATGATCTAGCGTAACTATGTGGGTTCATCACCTGTTCCTGATATTTCCATTGTTAATGGTGCCATAGAAACTGCTTGGATGGACTGAAGTGCCTGCTACGCTTCTTTGAATTTACCCGTGATCCAGCAGAATAGTTCCTCCTGCTTTGCTTCTTGCTTTTCCACGAGCTCCGATGAAACATCATTCAACGTGGAAATTAAGAAGTCAAAATCATATGGGGTAAGCATAGTCTTAAGCGTGGTCTGGGTGGCCTTAGTTTTCTTTCTGGATGAGGGCCTTGGTGGGGTAATCTTCCTTTTCTTGGAGGGATCTACCTCGTCCCTAGGTGGGGTAACCTAGCCTTTGCTTTGTTCAACTTCTGTGCCCCCTAGTTCTTCATCATCACCTCCCTTCATAGGTGAGAGAGAAGAAGTCTTCTTGCATGTGATGTGGATATCTTGAACTTCCACATCCTTCTTAGTCTTGCATGGTCCTGGTGTATCTGGCATAGCTTCAGGGCTATCTACGTCAGACATCTCTGTGGGGTCTGCTGCAACAAGGAGGTATGTCAACGATTCCTTTGTAATCTCATCCAGGTCATCTTGTGTCAGCTTGTAATATGACTGGAATTGTTGTTTGTGCTCGTTTGCGCACACTGTGATGTAGGTGAAGTGATGATCTGCGCTGAATTTCATCAAAGGTTGAAACCTATGAAGAGTGTTGGGTGTAATGTGCAATGTAGACTGAATGGAATTCCTCAACTGAATTTAGTACGCATAGAAGACGACATTGGACTACCACTGTTTTTTCATGTCGCTGGAGTACCACGTGGCTCCCTCGGGTAGTTCCCATGCGATGAAGGTGATGAGTATGAGCAACCATATAAAGTGGAACTCATACCCTTGGTCATGTGCTTGTCTACATTCAATCTCTAGCTGATTTATGTGGTATTTCACCCAGTTCATTTGTAGACCCTTCGCGCACTTCCCTGTGAGGTCAACTACAAATCCGGTCACTTGTGTAGGTCTATTTTTTCGAACTAACTTGCCTGCAATCAGCTAGAAACCAAAGCGTATTGCTGCATTCTCAATCGAGGCTACCTTGTAACCTCACGTTCCTTTCTCTATATATCCATATGTGTCTTTTATTCATAGAGAGAGAGCACGATTTGTAGTCTTTCCAGGGTAAAAGTCTTGCGGGTCAGGGCCCTACATGCTTATCCCAGTGATCTGATTGATCAGAATTGGATCCACAGTGATGCGTCGATCCAACCATAGGTATCCTCCATGGTAGCAGGAAAACAACAATCGAACACAAGAATTTACTTCCTGATGCCTCCTGAAATGTGGAATCTTCATTACATTGAGGAGGGTTGACTGCGCAAGGTTATGGGTCCATTGCTGTGGTACAATATTGGGGTTCTTTCCTTTTGTAATAGTCAAATACTTGTGTAGGGCTAGCATACTATATACCTTACGATCTCCAAGGTTAAAATCACTGAATTTCAGCGAGGTGAGCTTCTCTTGGTCAACATGAGCTGCGCGCACCCCTTTCGGGAGGTACACAGTGACTACAACATAGTCAAAGTCTTTGGGTATAGAGTCTCGATTCACTGGTCCGCTTAGTGGTGGGATATATTTAGGCAAGATTCTTGGGATCATCTTCACAATGGAGAAGTCATTTCCGAGCTTAGATTGTCTTTCCGAAGGTGGTCGGGATGGTCCTGCTTGAGCAGTGGAAGCGGAATATGACAATACGCTCGAGGATGATGCCTGTACACCTGTAGAAATTCTGCGTTCTGACATGACTCTCTCAGCCATTAAATCAATTAGAACTTCTTCAACAATTTTCTCAGCGGCGCTGAGCTCGTTTGACATAAAACTTGGGTCAACTGGATCGAGTGCAAAAGTAATTCAGAGACGACAATGAATAGTAAGACAATGATCTCAGGGAAAGTAAATCTCAAGTTTCGTGATCAGATTCTCAGTTAGCAAAAAGTATTCTCTGTGCGTGGTGAGTTAGGTTAAGTAGGCAATATCAACAACGGTCTTCTTGCAATGTTCATGGGGCCTTCATTAACTCTATTCTATCCGTTCTATTACTATCCAACAGTCTAGTGGTAACCCATAACTATTTTTTGATCCGTTCGGAGCGGTAGTCGAATGGGTATATCGGTTCCAACGACTATATTGCTTCGTCATGGCGAAGTACTCTATGTTGTTGTTCTGATATCTCGATGAAGCTCCCATTCTGCAATTATTCTTGCTACGAAGTGTTCTCTAGAACCTCTTGTAACCTTATAGTATTAGCCCTTTTCTTTCTTAACTTCCTAGACTTCTTCCTAGTGAGTTTCATCTCAGTAATTCTTTTACCATTCTGATGTTTATCTGCTATGTTCTTGGTTACTTCGCGCTGTGGAAAATATTTCCTAGGGTTCCTTGATAATACTTCTTCTGTATCAAAAGTAGGTAACTCAATCTTCTACGGATCCTCAAGTGTTCTCTTAGCTTCGACATCGGAGGTACTAATATTAAATATTTGCAATCTGCTCTTCTCTTCTTCAATTAAGTGCATGATCCTTCTGGTCATAAAGTCTTTTAACTCTTGCTTCTTCTGTTCCAACACTTTCTCTTCCTCTCTTCGTCTGTCTTGTTCTCTATCAATCCAGGGTTTTCCTATGAGCATGGTAAACATGGTGTTGTCTTCAACAAATTTAATGATCTCAAAGTATTCCTCTGTTGAAGTTCCATTAACAATCATAGGTATCCGGGCGAGCCTTCCACATAGGTTTACTAGATTTCCTCTTAAGAAACTTGTTCCTCCTAGGGAAGGGATCATGGAAGGATTTCCTATAGCGTCCCAAGTTCTTTCTGGTATAATGTTCACTTACACTTCTTCATCAAGAGTACAGTCAATGTCAAAGTCCCCTATTCTTGCTTCGATTTTCTCCTTTTCTTTGAAGATCTCTGATAGCCTAACATGTCGGTGGTCATTCGAGGTATATCTCATCTCTAGCAATATCTTTTCTGATTCCTTCTAGGTTTCTGCTATAATCTTGGTCTCTTGATCTCCCTAAGGGTTTTCTTGTTCCATATTCAACTTCTCAAGCCTAGCAATCATTCTAGGGAAATCCAATACTTCATGGTCCATAGCCTTAGAATAGAGGCAACTAGGTCTTCTCCCAGGGCATTCTTTAGCAAGATGTCCCGATTGTATGAAACTATAATAGAGGGTTAATCCTCTCATCCATTTAGATGTTCCCCAACTCCTTCTATACTGTGCACTAGGATCATGGTGGCTAACCTGCAATTTTTTTTTTCTAGGAGCCTACATCCACTTGTTAATCTAGACATTCTTTCGATGCATAGGACGTATAACATATCTATCACTATACTTATCATATCTATTCATATCAAACTTTCTTTCATCTATTAATTCCCTAGTTTTGAAGCTAGGAAAAAATCTATCAAACATACCTAGATCCATGCTTTAGAAACAAAAAATTTCACTTATCTTAATTCTGCAGAGCACAAAGCTTCTAGATCTAAAACTTTTAACTAATCTTACCTTTATCAAGGCATAGAGATTACATATATTACCTTTTTCTTTACAGATCTGACTTATTTTCTTCAGATCTGACCTCTCTTTCTTCAGATCTGACCTCTTTTTCTTCAGATCTGACCTCTTTTCTTGGCACAAAGCTTCACAAGTCAAATAAAACACTGCGCACTAGGGAAACCGATCTATGCACATATCTTATTTCACACAAAGCTTCTTCTTCTTCAGTTCCCAACAATCACAGTTCCAGGTCCCAGCAACGGAACCATTTGTTGGCACAAGGGCAGACCCATGGTTCAACGCTCAAGAGTGCACCAAAAAATCCCTAACTACTGGCCCTTTCGACAACACCTGCGAAGCAGATGAAGGCTCACCCAAGGTAGAGGCAGGGGTGGTTGCAAGACTCAGGTGTCTGCAACCTTAGCTGGGACACAGATCTGTGATTATCTTTCTTATAATGCACTTGGCATCAATTATTCCTTAACATACATTCATTAATATACTTTGCAGAAGTCACATAGCATCACAGTGAATACTTATACTAAGAATTATTCAATACTTATTCAAATCAATATAGGTTAGATTCAACATATCAAGAACTAAGCATCTCATATATCATATCTAATGTTCATTCATTCATCAACATCATAGAGCACGAGTAGATCTACTTAACCACATCAAGAACTTATCCAAGAAAGAGATACAGACATAAGAGCGAAGCACAAAACAATATACACACAGTTACCATGTTTCACCCCCACCCTGGGGCTACATCCACAAAGTCTTCTTTATCTTATCTTGGTCAAGCCGTTACAACACAGAGCTTTAACGACCCTTACTTTGCACACGACATAATATCTGCACAGCTTGCTAGATCCTTCTTCCTTTCTCTTCAACATCAGACTATAAAAAATTGCACTTAGCTCTCTGATCTCATGCACAAAGCACTCTAAGATACATCCAATCACATAGATCCCATTACTAGCACTAAGATTTCATTCATACATCACACAGATCTACTACATTACTATCGCCCCTATCTTACTATCTATATTTCCTATTTATAGATTACAAAATGGGCCTAAACGCGGGTAAACCCACGGGCCGACATCCCTTTCCCGTTACATCAACCCAAAACCCTAAAATGGACCCCAAAATAGGTCTTGCTTCCTTATTTTCTGCTTCGCGTTGCCCTGCTTCCTTGGCAAGCTGTCGCAGTCCCAAAAGTGGTTGAGTAAGACCAAGCACTCTTCAAAACTTGGTCAAGGGTCAACATTACCTACCAATGATGAAAGTAGGGCTAGGGTGCATGATAGGACTACAATATCATGTGATTCTAAGACAAACTGAGGGTATGGCCAACATGCAAAGTCAAGAGTTCTGAGGAGTGGTTGTCATAGGTTGATAGAATTCCTTTGAACAAGAGAATGAGACATATGGAGGACTCCAACAACATAGACCTGATGATGAAACCATAATATGCAGGAGGCATCGATAAAATTTTCTATAGGGAATGGAAGAGTAACTAGTCAGTAGAGAAGACTCTGTAACGAGCTTAGCTTCCTAAGGCCATGCTAATACTAAAATCATGATGATGAATGGACTCAAATAACTTTGTTCTCTATTCAAAGGAGACACGACTTCTATCGATACAAGATAATACTCCCTTCCCTCTTGTTATTGTTTTTCATAGACAAATGAATGCTATGATACAAAGAAGGAAACAAGTGTCGCAAGTAAGAAAAACTAGTTCCAGCAGTGGAACATACCTATGCTCAATGCTGGGAAGTGCATGCGAGAGATGGACACTCAGGGGGATGTTCACTCCTAGGTATAGGGTGTCAAATTGCGAAGGATATAAACAAGGCTCTGCTTGGTTGAGGATGTGAAACTGCTGAGGAAAACAACTTATAACGCAAAGAGAGAACCAACTATAGGCTCAATACTGCAAGCAAGGGCATGAGATGCAATCACAACTTTAACGCCAAAAAATGTCCTATTTTATGTCTTTTAGTTTACTTGGTGTGAAAAAGGGATAAACTTGTTCCAAATAGACATCTTTTCAAAACCAATTTACGAGGGTGAAAAAGACAAGTTCACTCGGTGATCTTTTCACTTTTTGATAATGAGTTGGAAAATAGCTTAACTAGGAATCATGACCTTTCAAGTCTAATTTAACGAGTGTGAAAGGGACAAATCTGATCTGAATTATTTTCGGCACGAAATGAGAGAGGAGATATAATAAATAAATGCACAGAGATACTGAAGATATTCAATAATATAACAGAAATGTATCAGAGATGCAACCATAAACACAAATATACAGTAATACACGATTTCTATTAATCAGAGAAATGTACAGAGACTGTAAAAATACAGAGTGAAAGACTCGCTAGAATGGTGGCAGCT
>SNQJ01S0076376.1:87245-97679 GCA_010110895.2 Picea sitchensis
TGTGGGCCCCGTTTGGGTAAGTGAGTACATCAACTTCCCAGGGTCGTAACTTTTGCATACGATCTCCGTTTTAGGCGTGTGATAGCTCGTTGGAAAGGTATCATCCAGGAGATTAATTTTTGGGGCTCAATTATTTTCTTGGAGATCATTGAGAACCTCTATCTGAAAAAACCTTCATTTAGGCCCTGAAAATGGCCCCGGAAGTTAAAACCTGCTAAAAATAGTAAATTGCCAAAATTGCCAGAAAGTTGTTTTGAGCCAGTTGGAAAAGGTGGGTGGCCACTGATATCCACCTGGATCAAAATCACTCATCGATCTTTTCTCTTTATAGACGAGTTGAAAAAGAGCTTAACTTGGACTCATTTAGGAGATTTTAGGCAGAAAGTCCCAGGGGAGGCCAAGGCCCCCATGCTGGACTTCTGTGGAATGTCAGTATCTTATGAATAGCCGACATAAGTTTGGGAAAAACCAAATATCTCCAAGTCAAGGAGGATAAATTACTAACAAAGTATATAGTTTCCGTGATGGATCGGATAATGTCTTTCATTGGGAAAGACATGGGCGGGGGCATTGGATACCCCATGAGGCCATCCCAATCGAAGGGAACTTCCTCGAGACTTGGAGGGAGAGCACCCGGGGAGAGAATAAATCTCTATCTTTCAGAGGCTGTAGGATCAAGAATTTTGATGACATGGTTGGAATATTCATCACCCTTTACAAGGAGAGTAGGATTGACCAGAGATTTCACTGGTACGACCACTTCTTTAATACTAGGTTGAAGAGGATGCATGATAACAGGGGTAGGGGACATGTCACCCTCGACAATGGGGGTGATGTCAGGAGAGAATTGGAGTGGCGTTACCACTGTGTTAATCAAAAGAGGAACATGGTGTGGGGAAACCACAAATGCCTTAGAATTTGAAGGGCCCTTGGGTGAGCCCCAAGCTTCTGGTATCTCAGTAGTGGCTGGACACAGATGAGTAAGGTGATCTCCTTCACAAGTCCTGCAAAGGAATTTAGGCTTACGTCTGAGACGTCGAGGCTTCTCAATTCCCCCAATATCATTCACAATGACTGGTGACATGCTTTCAATAAAACAGGAAGAGACGAGAGAATCATATCCTGCATGATCAACATGAACATAGGTTGGATATGTGACATTGATAAGACTCATGGTGACTAAAGTGGTGCCCCTAGCATGACTAGCAACTACTAGGTGCGGGTGATCAACATGACTCTTAGAGGTTGTTGACTGATCTCCAACATTACTAGAAGAGGTTGGTGATGGAGCTCCAGTATGACTGGCAGTGACTGGACTAGTGGTTATTTGTGGCATTTGATTCCAAGGTTCAGGGAAATATTGGATTTGAAACATTGCATGCGAGGAAGGGTCCTGGTTTACCTTCTGTCCCTTTCTAAAAAGGTGGTATGTTCCATTGAATTGTTCCAAAGAGATTTGTATGTGCATCATTACCGAAGTCTATGAAAAGGCAGAAGTATGATAAGAGTTACTCGGGTAAGGATATATGTTGCCCCCTTGTGAAGGGGTTCTTTAAAGAGGGTAGCCCAAACTGTAAAAATTATTCTCCCCTTATGAAATACCTGGGGATATATGAGGACCTGTCATGGGAAAAGTGTTTGAAGGAACCGTCATGGCAGCCGAAGGATACAGGGATGGGGTGTACTAAGTAGAATAAGAACCCATCTGAGTATTGGCTCCTAAAAGAGAATAAATAGTACTGGATCCATAAGAGGGGAGGTTCCAACCTCCCATCGTGAAATCTGGTTGAGGGACATGAATCATATCAAATGAAGACATAGATATTGGGGCCATGGTGCCCCTAGATCCAATGCTAGGATTCATATAAGTGGACCAGGGAGAGGATTGCATGGGTGAAGGAATATTGACATAAAAATGGTGAGAGGCCTAAGGCACATACTAAGTATCATAGTTCTACATACGATTATGAAAAAATAAAGGATTCCTCCCCCTGAAATGAGTAGGCATCATGGGGTGGGTAGCGGTAAATGGGGGAGCAAAAGGAACTCCACTATCCATGCTAATGAAAACTCAGTAGAGACTCCTAAGGTGAACTAGTAATCAAAGATCACACCAAAAGTCAAATGACCAAAATGCATGCAAACATGGTAAAGTGGCTGAGTGGCCTCCCTCCATAAAGAAGTTATGTCTCTCCCAAGAGGGGCCTGATACTTCCTGCTAAAGATCGAAGGTAAAAAAATCAGTTATAAGGGCCCTTGTGGGCTTAACAACCAGTCTGTCAGATCACCCCGGAGAGGTAATCCTCCAAAAAGGTTGTGTGCTATCCAACCCTTATCTGACCCAGGGTACTTACATAATAACCCCTACAAGTAACCTATGAGACACCTAAGTCAAGCAACTAATAAACCAGTTTATAATCAATGTACAAGCGAGCAGTCGTAAGTCAGTTCCACCATATGGGCAGGGTAGCAAAGCCCAAAACAATGAAAGAACTGCCTCTCACAGAGGTAAGGGCACTAACAAGATCCCCATATACGAATATATCCCCAGGAATAACTTTGACGCTAGGAAGGCATCGGGGGGATATCCCTTCAACCAACTTCACACGACCTCATGATTAACTCTGGTGTGAGTAGAGCCTCCCGATATTACCAATTATACAATGGATTTATCCACTCCTTGACTCAGACACATATGTTGATTTAATTGCCTCATAGAAGTTTACTCACAAAATCCTATTCCAAGGCACTAAATCTTAGGCTAGTTTGTGCACCCTAGAAAATAAAATCGTTACTAATAAATTTTAAATTATAACATTGATTTCATGGCTGTGATTACTCAAAAAGGTATGGTAGTGAAACTCATGGTGTTATGAATCTGCAAGAAAAGTAAATATAAAAATAATGTAAAGTCCTAACTTTAACTTTCGATGAATGATATGCTTCTAAAAACCAATGCAATTTTCAAATTCAACTCTGCAATTCAGAAGTAAAAATATAATCTTTCACTATATGCATTAGGCTAATGGTAAAGATTCAAAATACAAAAATGCCAAGCAATGAAAAATGGCTATTTTTATTTTTATTTTCAATATATCAAAATCGAAAATGCATGGACTGAAAAGTGACTTGATATTTAACCCTACTATGTATAAAAGAGATATCTCAAGAAGGATACCAAGCAACAAAACACCCAACCCAATGTGCAATGACAATAAAAAATGAAAAGATGAAGAGAAAATCTTCGCATAGAAATTCAACCAAAAGAGGGTTTCTTGTCATCCTGCAAGCACTCAAAAGACACTACATAGACCCAAGAAGGCTCGACAAGCATCAAATCCCACCCAACAAACACTAGACCAGGAAAAAAGGCAAGGAAAACTGATGTACGTGAATGTTTAGGCAAACAAAGCGTATATATGTAGCTTGCAGTGAGACAACCCACGTGTATACGTGACTGTCAAGGCAAAAGGTGTGTATATGCTTTAAAACAAGGCCAGGAAAGGGAGAAAGGATGAAAAATCAGACCCAGAGTGAACAGGAACTACGAAGAAATGATATGACAAGAACAACAATAGAAACGAGAGAAATCTAAGGAGAAAAGTACTTCAAACCCTAAGAAAGAAGATTCATCCCTAGTGGAATTGCCAATTCTGTTACGAGGAAAATCTCTCTATGGATAGGGTAAACCACAATAGATGGATATGACTACATAAATTAACTGTATCCCAAAATTATGCTATATAAATCAATGTGCAAGCGAGATAAGAAAGGGACCTACCTTGTCCAAATGTTTGATGACATCCACCGTTGAGCACTTTGACCCAAAGATTTATACCTGCAACAAGTTCTCAACAAACAAGTAGAGCAAGCATATAGTGATAATATATAAGGTTAGCACATTAGATAGCATAATCCGTTAATATACAAAACAAACCAGCTTTTGGATAACAACTCATATATTTGCAAGATATAAATTGGACGAGAAGAGAGTATTTCTATTAATAAATGGTCAACATAAGTGAAAATATTACAGACTTCTGTGTCGGCATGGTTCGGAACTGAGAAACCAAGTTCCTTCCAGCTAGGCATCCACCACTTCAATCCTCCACCAAAGGAAAGCTAATAGAAGTGAGACGATGAGGTTCTCCATAAAAAATGGAAGAGCTTGGGGGCTGAACACTGTTTTCAAACTTAAAGGACAAAGGGATGCAGACTGAATATGAAGTAATAATTTCTCTAGAGTAGCTATGCTCTCAAATTTGAATTCTTTCTCCTTTTCCATAGCTTGTAATTGACCCACTTATAGCCTTCAAAATGGGACTGAAGGGCCGAGTCAGAACATTTCTAGTATATGGAAGGACAAGGATTAGAGATCTCCTATTGTGACATGGAAACCCGACATTTAATTTTGATTTTTTGGCACAAATCCCGATTTACATGAGCTGTAGTGGATCAGCCTGTGTATACACTTGCTGTATAGTGTGAAAGATGCGTACAAGTGGAAAAATTTGTATTTTTGTCTCTGGATTTTATCAACAGGGAAGATAAGTCTACATAGGGAAATGGAATAAAGTCGTCTCTGCAATATTTCATAGGGTGAGGCAGATATTGCTCTAACATATGCATCAAGCATCGCCCTGGGAGCCATTCTAGCGCAACCAGGGGAAGGAAATATGGAAACCCCCTATCTACTTTGCCAACAGAAAACTTTCGCAAGATGAGCGCAACTACAAAACCACTGAAAGGGAAGGTTTAGCTATGATTTATGCATTTCAGAAGTTTAGACACTACTTGTTAGGCTCTCATTTCAGTTTTTTTACTGACAATTTTGCATTGAAGTACCTGTCAATAAAACAATACTTGAAGGAAGAATTGGCAGGTGGCTACTTCTTTTTCAAGAATTTGCGTTTGAAATAATTGTCAAACCAGGAAGATGCAATGTAGGTCTAGATCAACTTTCCATATTGGAGTTAGGAGAAAGTGGCGGAGCAGTGGATGATTAGCTCCCAGACGCAGACATGTTCTGGATTGAGGGCCATCCCAGATTATCTTGAAGACATTTTTGTCTTCCTCAGTACACAGACTTTCCCAACAACTTAGTCTGCAACCCAAATGCGACATATGGTGGTTTGCGCAACAGACTAGTAATTGATTGCTGGAAAACTTTACAAATTGGGACTCAAAAACATCCTTAGGAGATGTGTCTTGAACCATGAAAGGAAGGATATCCCGTGAGAATTCCATAGTGGAGTTGTGAGAGGAAATGTTGGAGGTAAATCCACTGCACATAAGGTACTTCCAGCTAGATTATAGTGGGATCCATTATTTAAATATGCTAAGGAATATTCTAGATCTTGTGACACCTCCCAAAGAGTAGGAAAGTCGTGACGCCAAGATGAATTACCCCTTCAGCTAGTCATATCACTTCAGGCATTTGAGAAGTGGGATGCTGATTTTATTGAACCAATCAACCCCCCAAATAAGCACTCAAAGGCCAGATACATAATTACAACAACTGATTACCTTACAATATGGATTGAAGTAGAGGCACTTCAATACTATTCTATAGATACAACTACTAGATTTATCTTTGAGAACGTTATCACTCGGTTTGGATTCCCTATAATTTTGACCAGTGATCAAGGCAGTCACTTTATCAACAACACAATTGCAACATTGAAAACACAATTCCTTATACAACACCATAAGATAAATCCATACCATCCACAAGATAATAGTACAGTGGAGGCAGTCAATACAATTCTAGAAAGATGACTAACAAAAGTATGTTGCACAAACATGGAAGACTGGGATGATAGAGTTCCAACAGTCTTGTGGTATTATAGGACTACCATGAAGAAGCTACACAAGTATACCCCATTTCATTTGGTCTATGTGAAAGAAGTTGTTGTACCCGCATAATTTATTACCCCTAGTCTCTATATAGCATGGGCTACACACATGACATATGATGAATCTGTCACACATAGGATTGTAGACTTGTAAGAACTTGAGAAAGCAAGATTTATAGCGTATTATCATCAGACAGTTGAGAAAGATAGACAAAAATCTTGGCATGACAGGCATATTAAGTCTAAAAGATTCACGCAAGGGTATTATGCACTACTCTATGAAAACATATATCAGAAAAATCCAGGCAAGTTGCACATGCATTGGTTGGGTCCATTCATAGTTGCATAAATCCGACAATTTGGTGCAGTCAGGCTAACGCAACTGGATGGTATCCTTCGGCCAGGATGGGTGAATGGCACTCACCCAAAACCCTACTTTTCTCATGCTTGAGCCAAAGCATGGTTTCTCTATTCCAAAGGAGCATGTACAATAGTTGTATTTTCATTTCCTGTAATTTCTTTAATTCAGTTAATAATGCCGAAGTGTGCATTGATTGCACCACGACATATATTTTCGTTTTCAGTCTAAGCGTTGCTTTTGCACATAACTTCTTACTCATCCACACAGGTTCAGAAGAGCCACCATTACATTTAATGAACTCATTTAGTATGACGGGGACCCCATTGTGGTCATAGGGAGGGAGAATCCGAACTGGATCACAACCCATGTGCTACATGCATCATGTCCAGTCATACACTTTATGATAGCCACTGTAACCTGTCAGAACTTTCCGTTAAGCCATAAAGGCACGATACGTGCCGATGCCATAGATATCCCTGCCATTCTTCTCATCCGTTAAAATGTTAAGCCCCTCAACTCAACCACGTCCCTCTCAGTCCATTCATTAAAATCCAAAGATCACTGGATATATCTTACCTCGTTAACCATCCCTCCACACACCTAAGACTAAAATTGTGTTTATGGACTAATGATGAGTGTCTTTATGTGTGCTTACAGAGATTTCCAATTATCCAGTTATAATATCGCATGAATGTGAGAAGCAAGCATCACTAATTATTGTTAGCTAAATTTTGAATTTTCTACAATCATGCATACCTTGAGATATTTTCGTTCCCCTATCTCAAAGCCGAACACAACCCACCCATCTTATCAACACATCAGAGCTAGCATTCCAAGAGAAACATGAGGCCATAGTTCATCTCTGAAAGAAGATATCCCCTATGAGCTGTATGATCCTAGGATTCAGATCTCAGAGGATGTCATGGGGAAGATGGAGAAAGTAAAACTTCTGGACCTTGATATGATGGACCAAGTATTGTTTCCATAGATGAACATTTTCTTGTGCTGGGACTTGGTCCCAAATACAATGGAAGACATGCAGTTTGTTTCAAATCCATATTTCATCAACCTGTTCAACTACACAATCATTCACCTAAGGGATCTACCAGTCTTCGGGACCACTAACGAGGTTGCTCGGTGCACACAAATCCTGATAAGTCTAGTGCACGATAGAATCTTATGGCTTGACCAAAGATATCTGATTCATGCAAATGACATCCACCATCTCACTGACTTATCTATCAAGGGTGAGGATGTGTCCAAAGGATTCCAAGGCCCAAGAAAACAAGCGAAGAAGAAAGGCGAATTTAACCTATACGCGAAGTTCCACACCTAGAGAGGTGGGAAAACACCGAATATTGACCCAATCATTCCAGCGATAGTCTGGAAAACATGCTATGTAATTGTGAGCAAGGCCATGCATTCCTTCTACAAGGGTGAATGTAAATTACACGCTCTTTTAGTAGCTGTCTTCTGCACAAATGGAGCTGTGTTCAACTAGTGCAACTACCTACTAGAGGAACTCCCAATTGCTTGTGAGGAAGCTCAGAAGAAAGGAATAAAATTCACATATGGATACCTACTAGTAGCGTTTTCAATTTGGAAATGGACACCACCCATTTGCTTGGAAAAAATGTTTGAGTCATGGCATGCAAGGCCATATCAGGAGAACATGGAGTTCAACAATGTTGCCTTTGCGAAATTGTATAATCAGTTAATCGACATAACTCAAGGATGGTGCATACAACAGGAGTTGTTGAACCTCAATACGTGGAACACAACCTTTGGCCTGAATCGCCACAATACCCTTGTCTGGCCGAGGCATGTGAAGCCCGATGAATTCCACTCTAGGTTTCTCCCCTTATACCTTGATGAGGAAGCATTTGATAAATAAGTCATGTTGCGGAATGGTGTCAAGTGAAATCCATGCAAATATAGCATGCACTACATCTTTCCTGCAGAGATCCTAAAGAAAAAGGGGCAGGAAGAAGGAGTAGAGCCGAGTTTCGGCCCAACATAGAAGAAACAAAAGGTCCAAATGTCAATGGAATTAGAATACAAAGAGGATGTGAAACATTTGGAGCATAAGAAGCAGAGGTTTCCTATGTTTCTGTAGCTCCCAGACCAAGTTGTGTTATCAGGTAAATATGTCAATGACATCCTTGCTGCTGCTTTCATATGGGACCCTTCAATAAAAAAATCCACGAATAGGTATTTCTCTTATGAAGATCTTGAATCCTCAACTGAAATCCTTGACGATACCTCATACTAGAGTAGCCACTCAAGATTCTTAGACTATCATTAACATCACAGATGATCCTGAACCATACACCACCACATCCACAACCATCATCACTGAGAAAACTCCATCACCACCACAACCCCCATCGCCATTGCAAGACACCACCATTCAATCCCAACCCACTTCACTCGGGCCCATGTAGCTAGATCTCCCAAACCCACCAAATAATGTACCAAAATGCACTACCTTGACCCCTGAAGCCTTGAGCCAGTCAACTGCTCCATCGACACACACTCCAGGCACTATGCCTTCGACCCAGAGTCAAAATGTTTTAATATTTCAAGTTATAGGAACTCAGAGTCCTCTCTCAAAATTCGATGTTTAGCTTCCCATCAACAAAAGAAAAAAATCCAGAATTTTTGTTATATAAAGAGGAAGGCACACAGACAGTTCAGAAAGAACCCGAAACTACATCAGGATAGACTGAGACATATTTAAAAGAACAACTAGAGCCAGTATTCCAGGATCCACAATGATGCGCAAAATTGTTGTAGATTTTGATAGCCAAGACATAAGTTTTCCCTCAACTTCCAACGAATCTGAAGGTTAGAATTTCACATCAAATGCAAGGTCCATCCCCAAGGGAAGAAGAGGTGGAGACACCCTCAGCACAATTGATGGCCAGTGGACTACCACTACAAGTACGAGTACCCCTATATTCTGCTCCTTCATCGGGCGAGATTTCTTAATTACCAACAACGCAATTGGTAGGAATATTCAAAGCCTCAACTAAGCAACTGGAGAAAAGGATCCAATAGGCCAAACGAGAAGCCGATTCTAGAAACAAGAAGGAATCCTTGCGCAAGCACAACAAACGCAGGAGGAATACTCAAAGGTTCAAGAAAAACATAAGGTGGAAAAGGTAAAGGAAAAAATTTGAGAGGCTTGGACAACGATAAGAAAGACAACGCCTTAGCTTCCAAAATCTAGCACAACAAGCAAGCCTACGGAGCAGATTGAATTAATTCATGTAGCCTGGTTAGAACTTGTGGAAACAACAGAAAATATCGAGGCACAGTCACAAGAAAGTAAGAAACAAGATGAAATGAAACCTAGGAAGCTACAAGAACAAATGGAAAAAATTGTTTTGGAAGGGAATAATGGAAGAGGAACCTTGAAAAAACAGACTGCAGAATGCACAAAGATCTTCATATCAATTAGTGTTTGGGTGGGAATCATTTCAAGGTGCAACCAAATATTGGAGGAATTTCCCATGAAGATCCAATCTCTCAATGAAGAATCAACCAACACCTTGGATCTATTGGAACAACAAGAGAAATTTGACAAAATCCAGCAGGCAGACAATGAACTCAATGGGTTATATGAATCTCAAAATGTGGCCAAGAAGGTTGCCCCCTCAAAGAGGCTTATTATCTGAAATTATCTCTTTTTCAAGGCATTGAGTACTTTTCCTGAGGTTTTTCTATGCTATATTGATGTTTGGTTCTTAACATATGGTATCAGAGCTCAAGGTCTTGGGGTTTCGCTACTACATCTGAGACACCGTGGAATTTTCGCTATAACTTGTTTTCTACAACGTTTCAGAAGGAACGGCTTGGAGGATATTTAGTAGACAGATTAAGGTACGTTGGGTTCAAAATTCAGCCATGAGGCCTTATACTTTCGGAGATACAACCTGTACAAGAAAGGGTTATGGAATCATCCTGAAACGAGTCATTGCGGAATTTTTGCTATAAATTTTTTTCTGTAACGTTTCAAACCCTGAACTCCAGAGGAAATTTATAGAAATTAGTAAGGTATCGATGGTAAAATTTTTAGCTTCTGGTTCATCTTAAATTTGTAGATACACCTTGTGTAAGATAGGGTATCTGACTAGTCCTATTGACTAGTCTCAAGAAGGTGTTCCAGGTAAAACAATCATAACTTCTTGCTAGAGTATCCAAATTGAGTGGGAC
>SNQJ01S0076377.1:0-18908 GCA_010110895.2 Picea sitchensis
TCTTTACACGTCACTCAAGATCTTATTACATGATAAAGGCATGATGACCATGGAATCAAACAACTAGATCACTTTGTGTGCATGGGGGAGTCGGGGGAAGCACTAAGAAAGATCTAATAAATGGAGAAGGCTCTGGAGAGTAGCCAGAAGAAGGAAGAAATGGACCCCATCATGATGGATGATTAACATACAAGGGAAATCATAAGGAAAGTAGGTGTGATGTGCAACGGATGACCCTACCAGTATAAGATGAATAATAAGAAGAGGGAAATAGTTGAGTGAGAGGGCTTGGATAGTGACTAGGAATAGGTAGAGGATCTTCGTTCCATGGGGTAGATTGAGGACATCTTGAATGCCACACATGAGAGGAAAACCAGAGCTCATGGGTCTGGCATAGAAGAAGGCTCTCTATTCCAAATCCGAATTAGTGTGGAACTCACAACCCCATGTGTGACTAAGAAAACTGAAGAAGAACCGGTTAACCAACAAGTGATTAGTGGTAGAATAATTTTTATAGGACATGCGTCCAGTAGTAGAAGCGCAATTTCAGCAAGTAACAATCAAGTATATACACCGCGTGGAGGTGGTAGTTCAACAAATTTCACAATGGAAGGAAAAGATCCAACTATTAGGTTACCAGAGTTCCGAGGGGACAGGTCAGATGATCCTGAAAAACATTTGTTCATCTATGAGAAGATATGGGCTACAAAGAAGATTACAGATGAAGATACAAAGGTTTTGCAGTTGGCAATCAAATTTGGAGACCATGCATTAGACTGGTACATGGGTCTCGCAACAAATAATCCAATGGGAACACCTACAACTGTAGAAGAGGTGAAGAGTTAATTAATCAATGAATTTTAGAAACCAAGATCAGAAGATCAGTTTATGAATGAAATGATGGAGACTAAGAAGAAACCAAGAGAATCAATCTGGGAAGTGGACTAGAAGTTCAAGAGGCTAAAAGGTAAGTTAAAGTACACTATTATTTATACACAACATAGACATTTGTTTGTTAATTATCTATTTCCAAAATTGAAGTATCCTTTGAGACAACATAAATTCCAAAGTCAGACTAAGGCTCTGCAAGCAGCCTTACAACTAGAGGAAAACCAGTACAAGCATACAGATCCAACTATGGAAGAGATGAAGCAAGATCTGAATAAATTAATATTCCAGTTGAATCAGAACAAAGGAAAGGAGAAAAGAGAATATGTATGGTGTACAATGTGCAGGAAAAAATCCATCACAAGAATGAGTGTCCATTATTTGTGTAGTATAATGGAGTGGGTATGCCAAACCCTTTAGTTTCAGGAGAACCATGGTGTGAGATTTGAAAAACAAATGGGAATGATCCCTATCATTTCCCCCTAATGCAGAAGTATCATAAAATAACGAAGAGCACATTTTGTAACTTTTGTAAGTCAGTTGGACATGAAGAAAAGGACTGTAGAACATTGGAGATGATGAAGGAAATGATTGCAAATACATATAGGGTGCAGGTTGAACATGTAATAGGACAAGTTGCACCACATTTGCAGTATAAAAATGTGCAAAAACCACAATATAATAATGCAAAACAATTTGCACCACAACCATAGTGTAATGCACAACAATTTCAAGGGAAACAACAATATAATCCTACACAACAGTGTACAACACCACAACAATACAATAACACGTAGTCACAATATAATCAAGGACCTCAATATAATACATTGTGTAGAGATAATCAGGGAAACAAAGGAGGCTTCAAAGGAGGAGGCCGTGGAGGAAGAGTCTTTGGAGGAGGTCGAGGACCAATAGTTTTTCATAACTATCAGAAACCAGGGCAATATGCAAGAGACTTACCACAAACACCTAGGACATGTATGTATTGTCGTGCAACAGACTATGACACAAAATATTGTTTGACACTTTTGATAAATATACAAGACAAGAGGAACCATGCCAATAAGAAAGTGCAATGGATCGGAGTGGAAAACAAAGAAGATGATGGGAAGAATATTAACATATTTACTAGAGGTGGAGCTAAGATAGGAGAAGATGTAGCAAATAAGGATCAAGACCAATACCAATGGTTCAGGAAGAATACAACACTCGAACAAAAGTTTGATGCGTGCAAAGAGAAAGAGATATTTAAAGAAGCTAGGAAAGAGATTATGAAAGAAAATATTGTGTCTAATTCAGGAACAAAACTAGAAAATGGGATACTTGTGTATGACATGCCTTCATTATCTGATCAGACCAATCAAGAATAGTTTTTAGACCAATTAAGTAACTTAAGAAACTTTTTGGGGTCATTTGTAAAATTTTTGAATGATAAAAATTCCTTACAAGTACTGCAAAATTTGTTAGAAAAGTGTAATTATGGGGAAGAAGGGGTAAAAAGAGTAAATTAGGTCTATAAGAAGAGAAGAACCAGTAGGGAATTTCGATCGAATTCCAACATAGGAGATTTTAATATGGGGGATATCATACTAGACTTAGGTTATGAAGTCAATGTTCTGCCAAAGAAGATTTGAGAAGCTTTGGGAGAAACGCAACTGGGGTATTCAACTATTCAGTTGAATTTGACAAATCAGAACATAGTGGTTCCAATTGGTAGGTTGAAGGGGATTCTAGTAGATATAGATGGTTTGTACACCATGGCTGATTTTGAATTCATTGACATAGTGGACAACACTTCACCATATCTAGCTTCGTTGGGTCTAGATTGGGATTTTGATAACCAAAATATTATTAACTTAAAGACAAGAAAGATGATCTTTGAATCATGGGAGTATAAATTTATTGCACCATTGGATGCCTCAGAAGGAGGAAGGTATGTGGAACTATGATAGACAATATTCTTAAAGAATATGTTAATCCGCTATACACAACTACCACGTGTGAAGAATATTATATCAACCCAACTGCAGATGGTGTAATATACCTCTAATTTGACATAAATTTATTTATTTATTTTAATGGTGCATTAATCTCCAACTTTTCGTTTAATAAAGTTGTAGAACAAGATATTTAAAGTTCACCCTGATTACAGATTGCCGTTCTAACTGTTACATGAGAATAATACTATGCTAAACTAATAATCATACTTTATATGATGGGTTGTCAAAAGGTTACAATACCTTTTCCACACATATGTCTCTTTTATAAATCTTATTAATACTTATACATATACCCAACCACCTGTATACGATGTTCATTAGGATTCTTCATGTTGCGCGCAAGTTTAAAACATTGCCCTGTCGTGATAGCATATCCATAAAACTATGTAAATGTTGAGAGTTATGACCTTGGTGTAATCTCGTATTAAGTCATGGTTAGTGATATTATTTTTTCAATGCCTGACTCCCTGAAACATTTTCCCTTAAGTCTCAGATGTGGTCATAACACTAGTAGTCATCCAACTTAAGGTTTTAAACTAGACAATTCTTATGCAAAAATACCTATGCAACTAACCTGTAACTAAAAGTCGTACCACCGATAGAGAAGGTAGAAAGGTAACCTAACTAAACGAATTAGTTTGTGACTGAAAAGTTACAACTAGACAATCGCGAAGTGACTGTCTTTAATCTCGTATCTTGGTTGGTAAGGGGAGGAAATGCATCTGTCAGAAAAGAATTAAGGCTCTATGCCTGTGTTTAATAAGGGTCCTACATGCACCAATCTTGATGGCTCTCCCACCTGGCCTTCCCTAATCCCAATGTGCCAACTCCGTCCTAGCACATGGTCCAACGTCCTTCAGCATTTACTCTAGCAGTACACCCTCCACTTAGAGTTTAGGCAAGCTCTTTCCTCGTCATTGTAACTCCTCAAGAAAACAGTATTGGCTCTGTGAGTGGTTATTTTGGATGAGGACAAAAATGTACACTAGAAGTCATTGATTAGCCTTCCAATCGACCCAACCCATTTTCCTGGTAAGTTTTTCCTATTATCTAACTTTAAACCAGAGGCGTAGAGATCTAGTGGTTCAAATTGGTGAAGGCCTTTTTACTTGTAGTTCTTATCACAGAGTTTTCATGTATTTCCTTTCGATATACCAATAATTTCGACACTCTGTCTCCTCTCTCAAATCTCAAAGACTTGTTATTTTAGCCTCCTAGTAATTAGTTTAGGGATTTCGGTATGCCCAAGGTTACACTACTCCATGCTCATACCCGGTGGTTATAGGACGTAACCACGGTCTATAACATGCGAGTTTTTTCGTGTTAAACGGGTTAGGGTACCCTGTGTGTGACAAATCTTTCACTCCCAACCTTTCCTTTGTGAAGGTTGAGTCCTTCCGTTCGGCATTCCATTCAGTCCCTTAACTCATCCTTTTCAATGGATCCCGTAGCCATCACTTATTTGGTAAAGAAAACAGATACTACTTAAGACATTCATGTCTAAATCCTGGAAATTCATTACGGTATGTGTCTTTTGAATATTAAGGTTCTGTGAGTATTTGTATAAGGGTATTTCTTCTGACAAATAAAAATTTGCATCGACAGCTTTTGTATTGGTGATGGTAACTGTTGCAAGGTGACCTCATAAGGGTCTGGTCCTGACACGCCCCATGATGACTGCTTGTTCTGATTACTCTCTGTAGTCTTGATTTGGGGAGGGTTTTAGAGTCCAATGTTGGGGTAAGGTCTTGGTTCAAGACTTGTCTTTGTCACAACTCGACTTATACTTGTCTATGTATTATGGAAGCCAATGCCATCTATTTTACTATGTTTAAATGTGTTATTCACTGTAACTATACTTTTGTTCTATTATAATTTTTTTTGTTTCCATTCAAAGCACTGGTATAATCACTAATGGAGGGATTTGCTGATGCAAGGACCCATCAGAGACTTGTTGCACGCTTCTCCCACGACCCGGATATCCATCCAGGAGACAAGCGCCAGGGAAAGAAAAGGATCAAACCACCAAATCAGAAGTTAAGTATTCTTTGGTATATTCCATTAATAATAATTATCACTTCTATTGGTGTTCTCTTATTTCTTGTAAATAATTTACTGGTTCTCATGATTGATAATTCTTCCATGCTTTTGTACATGCAAGGACATCAGAGCTTCCTCTTCGTCTGCGTTAAAAAAGGTATTCGAGTTCCTTTTTATATTAACCACTCAAGAGGCCCAAAAAACAGGGTTAGAAATTTTAGTTTGTCGGTGTTCGATAAAGGTGCTTGGTTACCCATAAAGGCTTGGAAAGGGGGAAAAATTCCAACTGTAATCTTAAGTTTTAGGTTCGGCAATCATGAGTAATGATAAATCGAAGGTTTTCCATGGGAATTACTTTTCGATTTAAATGAACACTGTAATGACTATTGTAATTAATCAAATTGTCTCACTGTCCAGATGTATCTTAGACTGGCACTTGGTCATTAAGTCCATCATTTTAGTTTTTCTTTAAATCTCTGTATGAATCGAACCTTACAGTTATAAAAAGTTCCGACAGGATTATCTATAAATTGAAGGATTGTTTTCTTAAAACGATTTTCTTACTTTTACTTAGACATTTCGTATTACTTCATTGAGTCTGTAGTATTCCTATTTTTCCTTTACTGCTGGAAGATTTTAGGATCGAGGTTTATCCGAGTCAAGTGTTAAGATATGACCTGTGGACGTTTTACTTATTTATATATAAATCGATATCTACAGACTTACAAATATATGTCTGCGTCTAACCTTTTGGACACTTTTACTGTGAGGGGTAATTCTATCTTGCTGGTAATAGTTTGCACTTTCAATTTCAAGTTGCGTATAACGAGATTTGATAAATGCATAATGTCATTTCTAATTCACACTATTGTAGAGGTTTATTTTCCATTCTATAGCATACAATTTAGTTCCAGTGGGAATACATAAGAATATATGTGTATATATGTTTGACCTTGATCCTGTTTACTTTCGAATTCATAGGTATATAATTAAAACTTCAAACAGAATATAATTAAAAAACTTCAAACTGAACTCCTTGTGTAAATTCTTACAGCAAAAATAACGACTTACAAGGGTACAAGGACCTACAAAAACACAATAATCCCAATTTGTCCTAACAAAAAATACAACTCTAGTATTCATTCAGACTTTAACTCAACCATAAACGTTGTTCATCATTATATTCGTGAGGTATGCTATCAGATACATACATCATTCATTTGGATAGATTTCACCCAGGATTATTAAATCCACATCGAATTTAATAGTTGCACTACAACTGTGACTAAATTGTTCAACAGAAATGGGAAAAAATTCGATTCAAATTTAATAAATACATCTCATCAGATATAAGATCATTAACGTAGAGAGGGATAGGATACATATCTGAACCAATTCATGGGAAGGAAAAGGAACAACCACGTTCCTCCCAACCATAGAATAGGGCAATCACAATCACTTGCCCAATTCACCCCCTAGCCTGACCATGAACCCATGAGGAAGAACTTGGAAACTCTTCCTCCGTAATGTCCTTCAATTCCATCCCATTCCTCTTTCCTCACACTCATTCAATAGTGTTCATAACAACAAGGGAAAAATCATTAGTCTCTTTCTCCCAGCATACTTGGCAGCGTCCTGCCTCCTCACATATGTTATTTATCAATACAAATCTTTTTGCCTAGGTCTTTTTCCCTCACTTGGGAATTTTCGCAACTTTCTAAATCCCTGTTTTTCAGGGGCTTCTAATGGCCAAATCTCTGATTTTCCACTTGTAACAATCAACCTAGAGGTAGTTCCAACATGTTCCCCACTCATGGAGTCATGGTCAGCTGATTTCAACATGGTTGTTCCATTTGTCCTCCTGCAATCAATATAAATATTTTGTTTTTATACAAGTATCATAGTCAAATAGTTAGTTGGGTCAAATAAGATCTTTTCCCAACAGTAATAATAATTAATTACAATTATTAAATTTGAAATTCATAATTTCCATAAATGGCAAGAATTTTCCAAATTCGAATTTACTAAAGACGGAATAATTTCCCAACACATTAAATTTCAAAAAAACAAAACAAAACATACTTTTATTCTTGGGGATGTCACATCCTTCCCCCCTTCAATAAAACATTGTACTCAGTGTTCGTTCCTTTCTTGGAATAGGATTGGATGAGATTTCTGCAGATCTCCCTCCAACTCCCAAGTGGCCTCCTCAGGACTAAAGTTCTTCCATTGCACCTTTACCTGAGCGATGGCTCTGTTTCGAAGTGCTATTTCTCTTCGGTCCAGAATACATAGGGGTTCCACCTGGAACTCGCCTTCAGGTTCCACCTGCACCAAGTTCCAATTCGAGTTAGTATCTCAAAGAGCCCACAAAACCTAGGTGACAGCTTGGCACAGTTCCCTAAATTCAACGATCTTCTTTGGGCTTTGACCTTCAAATAAACATGGTATCCCACTTGAAATTCTAAGTGTCTTGTTTTCTGATCTGCATGGATTTTATGTATGTCCTGTGCTTCTTTTAAGTTTTGTTGTACCTTCCTTACCATGTTCTCCATTTCTTGGAGCATCTCAGGTCCAACCATGAGTCTGTCAGCTGGGTTATCCCAGCTAATTGGGGTCGTACACCTTTTGTAGTATGGTACCTCGAAAGGGCTTAACTTGGTCGAAGTTTGGTACCCATTGTTATATGAAAATTCTACCAAGTGTAGGTAGTCTTCCCACTTGTTTGGTTTCGTTCTTACATACATGCAGAGCATATCCTCTACAATTTGGTTTGTCCTTTCAGTCTGTTCATCTGTTTGTGGATGATAACTCGTACTAAAATTTAAATTAGTATTTAGCTCTGCAAAAAACCCTTCCAAAAAGAGGATGTGAACTTTACATCTCTATCTGAAATCACCATTTTAGGAATACCATGCAGTCTAAAAATTTCTTTCATGAATATTTCAGCAATGTTTATAGCTTTAAAAGTAGACTTTACAGGAATAAAGTGTGAAGACTTACTGATTTTATCGATTACAACCATGATAGAATCATTATGTTTCTGAGTTTTGGGCAAACCTGTTATAAAGTCCAGCGATATGGTCTCCCATTTCCACTCTGGTACTGATAATGGCTGTAATAGGCTGGTTGGATGCTAGTGTTCGGCCTTGACCTACTGACAATATTGACACCTAGCCAAGTATTCTATTATTTTTCCCTTCATATTATGCCAGTAGAATAGTTTTCTAAGTGTTGTTATTGTTTTCTGATATCCTGGATGTCCAAAGTATGGTTTCTTATGTACTTTGTCCAATACAATTAATTCTAGCTCTGTTGAATCTGGTATGTAGAGTCTGTTTTTAAATCGTAATAGTCCCTTCTTGTCGATACTTCGTTCTAGTTTATCTACGTTTGTGGTACTGTCTTGTAATTTTGTCATTATCTTAGTGTAATTTTCGTCGTTAATCCCTATCATCCTTATTCTTTGTTCTAAATCACTTTCTGCCCTGTTGATATTTATCTCAAATAACCCATGGACTCTTCTGCTTAAAGCGTCTACTACCTTATTTTCTTTGCCCTTGATATGTCTGACTTCAAAGTTGAATTCGCTCAAAAAGGCTAGCCATATTGCTTGCCTTGCATTGAGATCTGGTTGGCTAAACAGATATTTCACACTGCTATTATTCGTCAATAGTAGAAACTTTCTTCCCATTATGTAGTGTCACCACATTTTTAAGGCATGTATTACCGCTACCAATTCTAAGTCGTGAGTGACATAATTTCACTCATGTTATTTTAATTTCCAGGATTCGTAACAAATCACATGTCCTTCCTGAGTTAGGACACCACCTATTCCCTCTTTACTTGCATCAACACAAACTGTGAAGTCTTTATCTGGGTCTGCTACCTTCAAAATGGGCGCCGATGTCAATAATTCCTTCATCTTGTTAAAACTGTCCTGACACTTTTGTGACTAGTTAAACTTGGTCCCTTTCTTTTGTAATGACATGCTAGGGTAGGCTATCTTGGAAAACCCTTCTATAAATCTGTGATAATATCTTGTGATTCCGATGAATGACCGGATATCTGCCACATCCTTAGGTACCGGCCATTCCATAATGGATTTTATCTTTTCCAGGTCTATGGCAATACCTTTTGCGGAAATGACATGTCCTAATATTGTATTTCCTTTTGATAAAAGTCACACTTGTTGAATTTTGTGTATAGTTTGTGTTTCCTCAATGTTTGCAAAACTATTCTTAAGTGTTCATCATGTTCTTCCTCCATTTTAGAATAGACTAGGATATCGTCAATAAATACTACTATGAACTTGTCTAAGTACTAACT
This sequence comes from Picea sitchensis, assembly GCA_010110895.2. Lineage (NCBI taxonomy): Eukaryota > Viridiplantae > Streptophyta > Pinopsida > Pinales > Pinaceae > Picea > Picea sitchensis. The sequence continues at coordinate 9,261 of SNQJ01S0076377.1, forward strand.
GAAAATACTATTCATCAGGCACATAAATGTGGCTGGTGCATTAGTGAGTCCGAAAGGTATGACTACAAACTCATAGTGTCCATATCTTATTCGAAAATCTATTTTGTTTATGTCCTCGTCCTTTATCCTAACTTGATGATAACCAGATCGTAAATCCAACTTTGAAAAGATCTTGGCCCCACAAACTTGATCGAACAAATCATTTATCCTTGGTAAGGGGTATTTGTTCTTAATAGTCATTTTATTCAGTTTTCTATAATCGATACATAGTCTTAGAGTACCATATTTCTTTTTCACAAAGAGGACTGGTGCCCCCCAAGGTGAAACACTCGGTCTAATATACTCCTTGTCCAACAATTCCTATAATTGTAATTTTAATTCTGTCAGTTCTGGTAGACTCATCTAGTAAGGTGCTTTTGAGATAGGGGCTGAACCGGGTAGTAGGTCTATGGAGAAGTCTATTTCCCTTCGAGGGGGAATTTCAGGTATCTCATCCAAAAAAATGTCCCTAAAATCACGTAGGACAATAAAGTATTCTAACTTTGGCTTATCTTCCTTTTCTAATAGATTCATTACTTGGATGGCATAAACTTGACATCCTTTTCTCATACATTTCTTAAGTTGCATCGTTGAAACTTGCCTGACTGATATAGGTTTTAGTATACCTTGGGTTGTTCTAGTAGTGCTGAATTCGTCTTTATATTTGAGTAACTTTGCATAACAATCTAGCACTGCTTTGTGCTGCTCCAACCAATCCATCCCGATAATCATATTGTAAGTTCCTAGTGGTAGGATGTTCCGATTTGTTCTTATATTTTGACCATCTAAGTTGAACTCCAAATCAGAAATAAATTCAACTACTTTCCTTTTAGTTCCTATCGCTAGTTGTATCAGCCATGATTTTTCATGCTTCAACTTCTTAAGTTTGTTTGAATCTACTACCTCAGGAGTAATATAACTTAACGTAGCTCTAGGGTCAATTAAAACACAAATTAGAGAGTTATTGATTTTACCTTCGATCTTTAACACAGAGGACTGGTGGTTATCTTTCCGACCATCTATGGTTGCATTTATCCGATGCAGGCTTCTGCCCACATCTCCCACCGTCGAGGCTTCCTATAAATTATGAACTACAGTTCTATTTGTTTAACTTAAACATGGACAGTTCCCCCTTAGATGAGGTTCTCCACATTCCCAGCACTTTAGTGTCTCGCGGGAGCTGTCCCCAAACTTTTTTGTTCTCAAATTTACCGGTTTACTACCGCCTTGCATATTCGGATGATTGGAGTGAAAATCCTTTCTCAGAAAGATTTTTGTTGCATTCTGATATGGAGCTGGCTGGTATCCCTTCTTCCACTGGTTCATTCGATCTTGTTTCTTATCCTTCCAGGCTTTGGGAAACTCCACTCATTGTTTGTACTGGTCATAGCACATTCGTTCTTTCCTGAATACTTCACTCAAGGATTTGGGGTTGTCAAACTCAATTATGTCCCTGTAGGACTGTGGTAAAAAACTTAAGAATCATTGGATTTTTACCTTATCCTCCCAAATGTATGGTATGAACCTTAGCAGCTCCAGAATTTTTTTTATAAGGTCCTCCATAGATATCTGTCCAAGTCGTAACTCATAGAATTCTTTCATTTTCCTTTCATAATAGCTTTCAGAAAGTTTTTTTTTTTTTAAATACTTCTTAAAGTCACACCATTCCAATTGTTTCTCCTTCAAGCCCTTGGCCAATTTCAGGTCTTGCCACCAAATGTTGGCCTTCACTTTCAGATTGTAGATGGCCATTCTGACCTTTATATTGTTGGAATAATTGTATATCTAGAAGTATATTTTTATGTCCAACAACCATGCCTCATCTTCTTCTCCTGTCCTGAATTCTCCATCAAAGGTGGATGGTTTAATTTTTTTAAATTCTCCTTCAGGGTGGTCTACTTGTTTTCTTTTTCTATCTATTTTAGTTTTGTCTTCACTTGAAGGTGTTCCTTCGGACGAACTGTCTCCTTTTTTTGTTTCCGACCTAGATTTCTTGGGGGGCCTTTTGCTGACCTCTTCGTCATGGTTATCACCCTTTGGGATTTTCTTGGTCACTATACTGTGCAGCAGGACTTCATTTATCTCTTGTTGTTCCTACTGTGCCTTATTCAATTTCTCATTTTCTGCTTTGAAAACCTCTAGCTCAACAATGAGATTCCTCATTGTTTCCAATACTTCTGTAGGAGAGCTTATGTCACTATTCTGCCTTGGATATCTATGAAGTCCCTGTTCTAGATTTCCTTCCATCTTGATTTCTGCATCATTCTAAGCTGCTATGATTAACATGAAACAAAAAAGCATTTTGTTTGTAACAAAGAAGTTTTTATTAGTTTTGCATAAGTGACAATATATATATGTCAAAGAATTAATGTGGCCCTATTCAAGGCCGAATGTTGTAAACTCTACTCTGATACCATATGTAATATACCTCTAATTTGACATAATTTTTTCTCTTTTCTTTTAATGGTACATTAATCTCCAACTTTTCGTTTAATAAAGTTGTAGAACAGGATATTTAAAGTTTACCCCGATTACAGATTGGCGTTCTAACTGTTACCTAAGGATAGTACTATGCTAAACTAATCATCATACTTTATATGATGGGTTGTCAAAAGGTTACAATACCTTTTCCACACATATATCTCTTTTATAAATCTTATTAATACTTATACATATACCCAACCACCTGTATACNAGGACTTCATTTATCTCTTGTTGTTCCTACTGTGCCTTATTCAATTTCTCATTTTCTGCTTTGAAAACCTCTAGCTCAACAATGAGATTCCTCATTGTTTCCAATACTTCTGTAGGAGAGCTTATGTCACTATTCTGCCTTGGATATCTATGAAGTCCCTGTTCTAGATTTCCTTCCATCTTGATTTCTGCATCATTCTAAGCTGCTATGATTAACATGAAACAAAAAAGCATTTTGTTTGTAACAAAGAAGTTTTTATTAGTTTTGCATAAGTGACAATATATATATGTCAAAGAATTAATGTGGCCCTATTCAAGGCCGAATGTTGTAAACTCTACTCTGATACCATATGTAATATACCTCTAATTTGACATAATTTTTTCTCTTTTCTTTTAATGGTACATTAATCTCCAACTTTTCGTTTAATAAAGTTGTAGAACAGGATATTTAAAGTTTACCCCGATTACAGATTGGCGTTCTAACTGTTACCTAAGGATAGTACTATGCTAAACTAATCATCATACTTTATATGATGGGTTGTCAAAAGGTTACAATACCTTTTCCACACATATATCTCTTTTATAAATCTTATTAATACTTATACATATACCCAACCACCTGTATACGATGTTCATTAGGATTCTTCATGTTGTGCACAAGTTTAAAACATTGCCCTGTCATGATAGCATATCCATAAAACTATGTAAATGTCGAGAGTTATGACCTTGGAGTAATCTCGTATTAAGTCATGGTTAGTGATATTATTTTTTCAACGCCCGAGTCACTGAAACGTTTTCCGTTAAGGCTCAGACATGGTCATAACACTGGTAGTCATCCGACTTAAGGTTTTAAACTAGACAATTCTCACCCAAAAATCCCTATGCAACTAACTCGTAACTAAAAGTTGTACCACCGATAGAGAAGGTAGAAAGGTAACCTAACTGAATGAATTAGTTTGTGAATGAACAATTACAATTGGACAGTCGCAAAGTGACTGTCTTTAATCTTGTATCTTGGTTGGTAAGGGGAGGAAATGCATCTGTCAGAAAAGAATTAAGGCTATGTGCCTGTGTTTAATAAGGGTCTTGCATGCACCAATATTGATGGTTCTCCTACCTGGCCTTCCCTAATCCCAATGTGCCAACTCTGTCCTAGCACATGGTCCAACGTCCTTCGACATTTACTCTAGCAGTACACCCTTCACTTAGAGTTTAGGCAAGCTCTTTCCTCGTCATTGTAACTCCTCGAGAAAACAATATCATCTCTATGGGTGGTTCTTTTAGATGAAGAGAAAAATGTACATTGGAGGTCATTGATCATCCTTCTAGTCGACCCGACCCATTTTCTTGGTAAGTTTTTCCTATTATGGAACTTTAAACCAGAGGCGTAGAGATCTAGTGGTTGAAATCGGTGAAGGCCTTTTTACTTGTAGTTCTTATCAAAGAGTTTTCGTGTATTTCCTTTCGGTATACCAAGAATTTTGGCACTCTGTATCCTCACTCAAATCTCAGAGACTTGTCAGTTTAGCCTCCTGGTAATTAGTTTAGGGATTTCAGTATGCTCGAGGTTACACTACTCCATGCTCGTACCCGGTGGTTATAGGACGAGACCATGGTCGAATACATGTGATTGTTTTCATGTTAAACGAGTTAGGGTACCTTGTGTGTGACAACTCCTTCTCTCCCAACCTTTCCTTTGCAAAGTTTGAGTCCTTCCATTTGGCATTCCATTCAGTCCCTTAACTCGTCCTTTTCAATGGAGCCCATAGCCATCACTTATTTGGTAAAGAAAACAGATACTACCTAAGACATTCACGTCTAAATTCTAGAAATTTCTTACGGTATGTGTCTTTTGAATATTAAGGTTCTGTGAGTATTTCTATAAGGGTATTGCTTCCATTGAATAAAAATTTTCATCGGCAACTTTTGTATTGGCGACGCTAACTTTTGCAAGGCGACCTCGTAAGGGTCTGGTCCTGACACAGCCCGTGATCACTGCTTTTTCTTATTACTCTCTATAGTCATGATTTGGGGAGGGTTTTAGAGTCCAACGTTGGGGTAAGGTCTTGGTTCAAGACCTATCTTCATCACAACTCAACTTATACTTGTCTGTGTATTATGGAAGCCAATGTTGTCATCTATTTTACTATATTTAAATCTGTTATTCATTGTAATTGTACTTTTGTTCTATTATAATTATTTTTGTTTTCAATAAAAGCACTGGTATAATCACAAATGGTGGTATTTGTTGATGCGAGGACCCATCAGAGACTTGTTGCGTGCTCCTCCCATGGCCCAGATATCCATCCAGGAGACAAGCACCAAGGAAAGAAAAGGATGAAACCACCAAATCGGAAGTTAAGTATTCTCTGGTATATTCCGTTAATAATAATTATCACTTATGTTGGTGTTCTCTTATTTCTTGTAAATAATTTACTGATTCTCATGATTGATAATTCTTCCAGGATTTTGTACATGCAAGGACTTCAGAGCTTCCTCTTCGTCTACGTTAAAAAAGGTATTCGAGTTCCTTTTTCTATTAACCACTCAGGAGGCCCAACAAACAGGGTTACAAATGTTAGTTTGTCGGCGTTCAATAAAGGTGATTGGTTACCCATAAAGGCTTGGAAAGAGGGAAAATTTCCAACTGTAATCTTATGTTTTAGGTTCAACAATCATGAGTAATGATAAATCAAAGGTTTTTCTATGGGAATTACTTTCCAGTTTAAATGAAAACTATAATGACTATTGTAATTAATCAAATCGTCTCACTATTCAGATGTATCTTAAATTGGCACTTGGTCATTAAGTCCGTCGTTTCAGTTTTTCTTTAAATCTCGGTATGACTTGAACCTTACAGTTATAAAAAGTTTTGGCAGGATTATCTATAAATTGAAGGATTGTTTTCTTAAAACGATTTTCTTTCTTTTACACAGACATTTCATATTACCTCATTGAGTCTGTAGTATTCCTATTTTTCCTTTACTGTTGGAAGGTTTTAGGATCGAGGTTTATCCGAGTCAAGTGTTAAGATATGACATGTGGATGTTTTACTTATTTATATATAAATCAATATGTACATACTTACAAATATATGTCCGCGTCTAACATTTTGGATGATTTTACTGTGTGGGGTAATTCTATCTTGCTGGTAATAGTTTTCACTTTCAATTTCAGGCTGCGTATAACGAGATTTGATAAATGCATAATGCCATTTCTAATTCACACTGCTATAGAGGTTTATTTGACATTATAATGCATACAGTTTAGTTCTATTGGGAATACATAAGAATACATGTGTATATATGTTTAACCTTGATCCTGTTTACTTTCAGATTCATAGGTATATAATTAAAACTTCAAATCGAATATAATTAAAAAACTTCAAACTGAACTCTGTGTGTAAATTCTTACAGCAAAAATAACGATTTACAAGGGTATAAGGACCTACAGAAACACAATAATCCTGATTTGTCCTAACAAAAAAGACAACTCTAGTATTCATTAAGATTTTAACTGAACCATAAACATTGTTCAACATTAGATTCGTGAGGTATGATATCATATACATACATCATTCATTTGGATAGATTTCGCCCAAGATTATTAAATCCACATCAAATTTAATAGTTGCACTACAACTGTGACTAAATCGTTCAACAGAAATGGGAAATAATTTGATTCCAATTTAATAAATACATCTCATCAAATATAAGATCATTCACGCAGAGAGGGATAAGATACATATCTGAACTAGTTCGTGGAAAAGAAAAGGGAACAACCATGTTCCTCCCAACCATAGAATAGGCCAGTCACAATCACTTGCCCAATTCACCCCCTAGCGTGATCATGAACCCATGAGGACGAACTTGGAAACTCTTCCTCCGCAATGTCCTTCAATTCCATCCCATTCCTCTTGTCTCACACTCATTTAGTAGTGTTCATAACAGCAAGGGAAAAATCGTTAGCCTCTTTCTCCCATCATACTTGGAAGCATCCTACCTCCTCACATATGCTATTTATCAATCCAAATATTTTTGCCCAGGTCTTTTTCCCTCACTTGGGAATTTTTGTAGCTTTCTATGATTTTTCCCTCATATTTCTCCTCATATATGAGGAGAAATATGAGGGATTTGGACAACCTCAAGAACAAGTAGATAAGTGCATAGTTCAATGGGGATTAGTACCACTAGAATAATGGTCACACCATTTTATTCACACGCTAGAAGGCATTCGGAAGAACTGGTACACAGAATAGGAACAACGTAGAGAAACTGCTAACTAGGAAGAGATACAAAAAAAATTCATAGTTTCATTTTCCTTTGAGCATGACAATCCAGAGATCGACACAATGTTGAAAGTGGTAAGAGAGGGGATATTTTAAGAACTAGAATTTAAAATAATCCCAGCATATTAGAAGCGGGATAGACAGACAGTTAAACAATTTCTACATTGTTATCGCATCGCAGAAGAAGAAGATCCAATGGAAGATAATCCGTGCAATATACAGATCCCATAAGTGGAAGGTGAAAGGGAAGTAGAAGGTCCCAAGATAGATTCAGGAGATTATGCTACACCATTAAAGATCAAGAAGGTCAATATTGGAACTGCAGAAAACCCAAAAATGGCAAGTATTGGAGATTATTGGGATAATCAGATAGTAGAAAGGATCACAGAATTACTGCATGAGTACAATGACTTATTCCCAACTACATTCTCAGAGATGAAGGGGTTAGCATGAGAGACATGAGAGATGAAGATCCCTTTGAAGCCAAAAGAAAGACCTATCTAACAGAGACCTTACATATTCAATCCAATATAGAAAGAGAAGGTCAAGGAATACATTGACAATATCCTAGAAGCTGGCGTTATAGAACCTATAGAAGAGTCAGAATGGATTAGTCCTATGGTGGTGTAGGAAAATAAGAAAGGAGGGATCATGATTTATGTAGATTTGAGAAATTTGAATGATGCTTTCCTACATGATCCTTTTCCTACCCCATTCACAGATGAAGTTTTGGAGAATGTAGGAGGTCAAGAAGCTTATTCATTCATAGATGGGTTTTCAAGATATCATCAGATTAGGATCGCACCAGAATATAAACATAAGACTACATTTTCTATAGAGTGGATATCAGGATCATTTCAGTATACATTTATTCCATTTGGATTGAAGAATTCACCAACAAGTTTTTCAAGGGTAGTAGTAGTAGCTTTTAAGGACTTCATTCATAAGTTTTTGGAGTTTTACCTAGATGATTGGATAATGTTTAGTCTATTGAAGGATCATGTGGAAGTATTAAGGCTAATGTTAGATAGATCCATACAATGTCAGATATCATTGAATATAAAGAAATGTATTTTTCAGCGCACCTTTTGGGGTTTTGTTAGGACATGTGGTGTGTAAACAAGGTCTGTTGGTTGATCCTGCTAAAATTGTTGTCATAGTTAACCTACCACCGCCAAAGTCAGTGCGCCATTTGAAGAGTACACTTGGTCATACATGATATTATAGGAATTTCGTAAGGGGATATGCACAAATTACTGCACCAATGGAGAATTTTTTGAAGAAGGACACTAAGTATTAGTGGAACGAGGAATGCCAACAGAGTTTGGATATTTTGAAGGAGAGGATGATTACTGCGTTGCTTCTAGTATTTCCATATTGAGATAAAGAATTTCATGTGCATGTAGATGCATCTGCAATAGCATTAGGAGAAGTATTAACCGAACCAGGAGAAGGTAATATAGATCACCCTATTTCATTTACCAGCATAAAGTTATAATATTTAGAACATAACTATAACACTACAAAAAGGGAAGGACTAGATATGGTGTATGATTTGCATAAATACACACATTACTTGTTAGGAAAACATTTCACGATGTTTATAGATCATTATGCTATGAGATACTTAGTTAATAAGCCAGTGTTGGGGGGAAGAATATGCATATGGTTGTTGTTATTTCAAGAGTTTGACAATGAAGTTGTGGTGAATCCTAGAAGATTGAATGCAGGACCAGACCATTTATCCAGGATAACCAATGGAGAAGAACCATGCAGTTTGGAAGATAAATTTTCAGATGCACACTTGTTTTCAATACATATAGATGATGAATATTTTGCTGATATTATTGAGTTTTTTAGTACAAGCTTTGGACCAAGAGAATTTACTACCATGCAGAAGAAAAATTTGGTGGTTAGAGTTGCATATTATCAGTTGATTGTAGTTCATTTATAAAAACTTGGCCCAGATAACATCCTAAGGATATGTGTGATGGATCATGGAAGGCCTATCATTTTAGCAGAGTTGCATGAAGGGATTGTTGGAGGACACTACGCAGGAAAATCTATCGTGCAAAAGGTATTGTGTGCAGGATTATGGTGGCCAACAATCCACAAGGATTCAAAGGAGTATTGCCATAAGTGCGATGTTTGTCAAAGAGTTGGGAAGCCATATAGGAGGTATGAGATGCCATTGAGACCTCAAGTTACTTTGCAAGTATTTGATAAGTGGGAAATAAAATTTGTAGGTCCAATTAATCCACCAAACAGAAGGTCAAGAGCCAGATATATTATTGCAATGACAAAATTCTTGACTAGATGGACTGAGGAAACACCAGTAAAGGATTGCAGCGCAACGACTACAACATGATTTTTATTTGAACATGTAGTGAAAAGGTTTAGATGTCCAATAATATTGATGATTGATCAGAGGACTCACTTCATTAACAATACAATTGAGGCAATGTTTGAAGAGTTTAAGATACATCACTAGAAGATCACTCCTTATCACCCTCAAGAAAATGGAATAATGGAAGCCTTCAATAAGATTTTGTAGAATGCCTTGACAAAGATTTTTAATGTGAAAATAGATGATTGGGATTTGAAGGTACCAACAATACTTTGAAATT
>SNQJ01S0076378.1:12262-35636 GCA_010110895.2 Picea sitchensis
CTTTGCATTAATAAACTACTCCAAGTGGCCACGTTGGATGGGGTCGTGGATGTTTCCCCGTAGGGGTTTTACCACATGAAAACATCGGTGTGTTGATCTTTGATCTGGTTATGTGAGTGGTTACTGAAGGTGTTTGTCCTCTGTTCGAATACCTATGTTGTCGAACAATTTGGGTGCAAGTTTCTGACGGTGTTCAACTTTGAGTGAAGTCTTCTTATAAGGTTGTAGTTGAAGAAACATCTGGTCCCTTTCAACAACATGTCATTCGGAACGACCTTGATCTGCTTGTTGCTTCGTGTGATTCTAAGCCATGACCAAATTGTCTTTGAGGAAACTAAGAATAGCCTCTCAGATAGTAAGATTTTTGTCAACCTCCTAAACCTTCAATACTCCTAGCATATATGAGAGAACCGATGGGGGATTTTTTCCATAGACTTCTTCAAAAGGAATCATATGAGTAGTTGTATGGTAAGATGTGTTGTACCATCATTCAACTAGGGGTAACCATTGAGCCCACAGATCTTCCCTCTCATATGAAAAACACCTAAAATATGTTTCCAAACACTTGTTGACAACTTCAGTCTGGCCATCCATCTGGGGTGACAGGAAATGCTAAGATGCAATTGGGTTCCCTGTAGATTAAACAATTCTTGCCAAAAATTGTTTCTAAAAGTGGGGTCTCTGTCAGAGACAATAGAATTAGGCGTGTCATGAAGCTTGAATATATTATCCATGAAGATTTGAGCCACTGTGGTGGCTGTGAATGGGTGTTGAAGAGCACAAAAATGAGAATATTTGGAGAGACGAGATACGACCACCATGATGACTGACTTATTTCCCAATTTAGGTAATTCCACAATGAAATCCATAGAAATATCTCGCCAAAGAAAAGGGGGAATCAAAATCGGTTGGAGTGTGCTTGGAGCTTTGACAGTTTCCCCCTTGTTATGTTGAAAGACCTCACATTCATCCACAAAGGTGTGGATGTCCTATTTCATACCATCCTAGAAAAAAGAATGTTTGACCTGTTCATAGGTTTTGGTAAACCATGAATGCCCTATTGTGAGTGAGGCATGAAGTTCAGAAAGCACTGTGGATTTAAGTTGTGATTACTTGCATAAATAAAAACGGTCTTTGTAGCTAAGCTCTTCATTGTGCCAAGAGTACCCTAGAGAAACTGAAGAATTGTGTTACAATTGGTGGAGCATGCGAGAAATTTTGGGGTCTTACAACCATTCTTGATGAACAACTTGGAGCCAATTTGGTACAATAAAGGAGAGGGGAAAAAGGGACCCATCTTCTTCATATTTCAGGGAAAGAGTATCAACCATGACATTTTCCTTTCCCTTCTTGTAAATGACCTCATAATAATAACCAAATAGCTTGGTCACCCATTTTTGTTGCATCAGGCATGAAATTCGTTGTTCTAGGAAATACTTGAGACTCTGATAATCAGTTTTGATTTGGAATTGTTGACCCAATAAATAAGTACGTCAGAGATCCAAAAATGAAAAATAGCTATCATTTCCTTTTCATAAATGGATTGGCCCAAATGTCGCTCAGAAAGTTTTTTTCTAGTGAAGGCCAAAGGCTTGGCATCTTGCATGAGGATGGCTCCAATTCCTTTCTTGTAAGCATCACATTCCAATACAAATGTCTTTGTGAAGTATGGAAGTGCTAGGATAGGGGTCGAGCACATAGAATATTTCAAGGCTTGGAAGGCATGATCTGCAACTAAAGTCCAAGTGAAAGCATTCTTTTTAGGGAGAGAAGTGAGAGGAGCTGCAATTTTTCCATAATTTTGAACTTCTTATAATAGTTTGTTAAACCCAAAAAACCACGTAAGATATTAAGAGTTTTAGGGTGAGTCCAATCCTGTAGACATTCAATTTTCTTAGGATCCACTCAGACACCATCCTTGCCGACAATATGAACAGGGTATTCCACTTTTGAGGCACCAAAGGAAAATTTAGATTGTTTGAGGAAAAATTGGTGCTTAGAGAGTAGTTGGAGAACTTGATTCACATGGGAGAGATGGGAGGGCCAAGTTTTACTATAGATGAGAATATCATCAAAGAAACTAAGACAAAATTACGGAGAAAAGGACAAAAGAAATGATTCATAAGACTTTGGAAAGTGGAAGGATAATTACACAATCCAACGGACATTACCAGGAATTCATAATGACCCTCATGAGTGAGAAATGTAGTTTTGGGAGTGTCTTCATCTTTCATATGAATCTGGTGGTAGCTAGAACGTAGATCTAGTTTGGTGAAGTATTGAGAACCACTCAATTCATCCAAGAGGTCATCAATGATAGGAATGAGGAATTTGTCTTTGATTGTGAGTTTGTTGAGGGCACGTAAATCATGACACATGTGCCAAGTACCTTCTTTCTTGAGTACCGTGAACACAGGGGAAGAATAGGGGCTAGTATTGGGACAGATAACACTGGCTTCTAGTAATTCATGAACAAATTTTTTAATTTCATTCTTTTGGGAAAAGGGCTAACGATAAGGCCAAACATTGGGAGGAAGACTTCTCGGGATGAGAGGGATGGAATGATCATGGAATCCACAGGAAGGGGGATATTCTTTGGGAGTGGTAAAAACAACTTGGTGGCAGGAAAGGATAGATTGGAGTTCGGGATGCACAAAAGGTGTCTCAATAGAATGAATGGACTGGAGTTGGGATATAATGCTCGAATGACATTTTTTGAGGATATTTTCCATTTGATGGGAACTAATGATCTCAGGGGATCCTATTGTGATGCCTTGGAACTTATACATGGTTAAGTCCTTAAAATCCATGAGAATGGGGCCTAGAGTGTGTAACCATTAAGCATCAAGAACAATGTCATAAACACCCATGTCTATAGCAAACATATGGGATTTCAGGTGATACTGAACAATTTGGAGTTCCACATTTTCACATCTTCCCCCACATTTCATGGGACCTCCATTGACAATCATGATTTGAAAATTATTGACGACACAGATGTAACAATTGACTTCTTGGGAAATGTGGCAATGAATAAAATTATGGGTGCTAACATTGTCCACAAGCATGATGACTTTCCTATTTTTTGTGTAACCAATTAATTTGAGAGTATGGGGAGTAGAGAAGCCAGTGAGGGAATTAAGTGAAATCACCAAGTCAATGTATGGTGGATCAGAGGGTGGGGTCAGATCAAATGGTGATGGTAGTTCCTCCATAGGTGGAACAACAACATCTTCTTTAGAAATATCCTTAGTCACAACCATAAAAATATTATGTTTCTTACACTTGTGCTTGGGAAAATATTTGTCATCACAATTATAACAAATACCCTTGAGTTGACGTTCAACCATTTTATCTCTGGTTAATTTATGGATCTTGAGTGGAGTTGCAGGAGGGGCATAATTGGTGGGTTTAGGGCGGGGAGGAAAGGAGGGTTTGCGGGTCTGGGAGGATACAATATTTTGTGCTTCCTTGGCTCGTTGGGTAGCTTCCAAACAAGTTTGGGGGCATTCCATGAGAACATGGGCACAAATTTCATCTTTGAGGCCACTGATAAAGAATTCCCTAAAGAAAGCATCTGACATGCCCTTTGTTATGAAATCTGAGTGCTCAAATGCGGTAATAAAGTCTTCCACTATCCCAGGATGCTTTAACTTGGTCAAATGACCTAAATGGTGGGTGTCAGAGTTAAAGTGGTCATAAAGTTCAGCCACAAACTGTGTCCAAGCAAAATACCCTTGGCATGATGTTTTTCGCCATTTCCACCATTGTCGTCATTTTGGATCTACATGTAGGAAACCATAATGAATATTGGCTAAATCATCTGTAATGCCATGCAAAGAGAAATAATGTTCCATTTGGGTGACCCAACATGTGGGATCCGATCCATCAAATTTGTTCACCTCAATGCTGGGAGGGTGTAGGTCTCGAGAAAAGTGGGCAGTATGAGGACCTTGGTAATGGGAATATTCATGGTCATCCTGATAAGATGGTTGTTTAGAAGAGGAAGGGTTCTGGGAATGGCCCATGAAGTATTCAAAGGTGGATTTGAGGTCTTCGAGGTCTTTGAGGTGTTTGATGTAGGAACATTGTCCCTTGAGGATCTCAATAGCTAAATTGATTAAGCTAAGGTTGGAATTGATATTCTTGATGTCTTCCTGGTTCTGGTGGGTGTCAACAATCAAGGTATCAAATTCTTGGTCTCGAGTGATAGCCATTTGGAAAAATTGGCAGGAAAATGGTATAGGGGAAACAAAAGGGGTCTAGATGGGTGGGTGGGACCACTGAGAAGAATAGCGTCAAATGATAGGTACTGCTACAATCAGGGCGAAAAGGGGGATCCAATGGGATAGGGGCCAAATAAGGGTTTCAGAGAAGGGTTGGGTCCACAAAAACAATTGTGTTAAAAATGATAATTATCACTGGAATCGGGGAGAAGAGAGGAACCCAATGGGATACGTCCCAAATAAGTGTGTTGTCAGGACTACTATACCTTTTTATTTTTACTCATGTGGAGTTATACTCCGACATGAATAATACTGCAGTGGAAAATGCCCAAATTCTTAATAGGAAGAAATGTGTAGTAATTTCGCAACCAGAATGCATAAGGCATAGTTGTATGACAATAGAACTTATTTGTTCTATTTTTGTTTCTGTCCCTAGGGGTAGGATATTTAGGGTTTCTATAGACAAGGGTTTTCCCTGTGCTACAACTCTTTGATATACGTGCAGGGTGAAATAGTAGTACTCCGCACAATATCTCAGGGAAAGAACTAAGGAGGCTAGACCGTGCCCTTAGCCATACTACCCGACTACCCAGGTACTAGAGAATCTTCTCGAGTGTTGTTCTCAGTGGAACTATAACAGTCAGGCGACCGATTGGTTTATCTATGGAGGGTTTTAGGAGATCTACGTCGATCCGTATACAGGTGTTGTCTGATGTGCTACCACTCGAAGGGGTACCAATATGGGTTACAAGGGTGGCCAATAGATGTGATCTTAAGTACCTCTTGTATTTCCTACATGTATGACTCCCCGACCATGGTTTTATGCGCGTAACGATAGATCTTTGTAGCTTTAAGATGTCAGAATATGTCTCTACCCTGAAAAAATTTAACCCACAATTTTTTGCCAAGGAAGGTGCTCTGATACCACTTGTAGTATTCGAAATATAAAATAATATGCAGAACAAAAATATTTTAGCATAGAAATGACAAAGAAACAATGATATAACCAAAAAAATACCAGAATAACACAAGAAATAGCACCTTGATTAATGATAGCAATGTTCACTTTCCTCTTCGAGGGGGAAAACTCCAGCAGAGTAGAGCTCTATTACAATAATTGCCAAGACAAGATTTCTCATACCCTCTATTCCTATTTATACTAAATCTATCTATCCAAAATAACAATCTAGGGAAGATCCTTCTAGAAGCGAAAACTTCTATTAGGTCTTCTTACATTTGAATTATTCCTTCTTATTGCTAGGCCTTATTAATATTGGCCTTTGTTACATGGAATTATATTATTCTACCTACGTGAGAGGTTAGAGAGGTTAGGTCCCTAACATAACATGGTTATATTTTCTATTTATTAAAATGGTCAATTATAGATAAAAAATTAACTTCTCCCTTTTTTTTGATACATAGGAGAAGAATGCTAGATATTCTAGTATAAGTTGGCTAAACATACCATCTAGAATTCTCTTCAACATCTACTTTTGTAATTTTATTTTATGTAATAAAATTACTTGACATTTTTCCTAAAAAAAAAATATGTACTAGATAGCATGTATTCAAGAAAGATGAGGTTCTTTCAATACTCCATAGGGTTTAAGTTTACATGTTCTATTGTCTCTCTGATTCAATTTATTTATGTAAGATTCAAATCAATAGTAAAAAATGTAGTTTGAATAATTAGATATAGGTTTACCATTGAAAACAATGCAAAGTTATTTATAATGGGGACGTGTCCCAAAAGTTGGATCATTAAATTTCGGTAGGGAGTTGGGAGGATTTGACTTTTCATTTCTAATAGTAGTGGTGAACTTTTCCCATTTCTGTGGCGTCACTTAATTGTGTTTTGGATGGATCCTAAATTACTAAAAGTATATTTAACTCACCAAATTCTAACATGGGATTCATGGGTAAGTGCATTTTGCACCTATTTAGTCTTCTTCAATCAATAATAAATTAGAATAAAAGTGCAACAAGTTCACCATTTCCAATGAACACTGGACCTTCTTTTATAAAAAAAAATAAAAAAAAATGTTTGTTTTAAAGTTTGTTTTGTATTAAGGAGTACATGGTTTTAGAACATAGTTTTTGTAGATGGTTTTGGTACACCATTTATAACTTATGGTTTTAGTAATGAGTTGTGCCATGAGAAATTCACATATGCATCATTGCATTATAGTAGATGTATGCATAAGAACGTGAGATCCTTGTGTTGGTGGTTGTATAAGAGAGTGAAGTTGAGATCACACCATTGAGATGGTGTTGTAATGTGTTGTATTGGTAATGTATGATTGTTGTGTTAATAAAATTATTGTAACAATTATAATGACCTATCGTAATATTTTCTAATTTCTTTTTATAATTGTTGTCTATTGTAAATGGTTTTTTTATATATATAGTTTTATCGTGGTTATTTATGTTTAGAACTATTCATATTGATTTAATATTGGTGTTGATATATTATAGTAATTCATATTAAGTTAGTAAGAAAAGAAGTGGGACTTTGAGCCAACAATTGTAGTAGATCTTAGTTTAGAGTTTTTTTTCATTTGGTGGGATCTTGTCTTTGGCTCAGAGTCCTTGGGTTTGGGATAAGTATCTTTATAATATGGCATGATTTATCTTGGAGCCAAGAGGATTGAGAGTTAATGTTTTCCACATGAAAAATTGAATTGCTAAATTGATGGATGCATCACAAAAGTTAGTTTGGTTGGAAGTGGTTTTGAATTTCACTACAATTTTGAATGTTGATTTAGGTGTTTTTCATCGATGGGCGGAAATTATGATGGCGTGAAGACGAGTAGTGAATTTCGAAGAATATTAAGGTTATAAATAATGGCTTTCTCGTCTAGTAGGATAAATATTGAAAAGCCTGTAGGGTCAAACTTTAATATTTGGAAAATAAAGATGGAGTATGTACTTGTTGAGAGAGATCTTTCCACCTTGTTGACTACAAAGAAGCCCAATGATGTGAAACCAAAAGAATGGAAATAAATGGACTAGAAGACAAGAGATACAATTTGTTTGAGTCTCTCCAAGTTGGTTCTTTTGAATTCTCCAAGAGATGTTATAGCTAAAGAGTCTTGGGATAAACTTGGGACCATGTATGAGACAAATGCCTAGTTAACAAGTTGCTTCTCTAGAAGCGGTTGTATTCCTTTTAGATGATATACATTGATAGAGTGGTAGATCACCTCAATTCCTTTAATACATTGGTTAACCAAATCTTACATATTGGGGATGGGATCAAGGAGTAAGATCAATTCTTAGCATGGTTGTACAATTTTTCAAATTCATGGGATAATCCAATCATAGAAATCAATGGAAAACTAAGAACAATGAACTTGAAATAAATGATATAGTGAGTCAATGCCTACGAGAAAAGACATGGAGGAAGACTTACAAAATTATTCAAAAATATAAAGCATTAATCACCATAAGTTGATTTGATGGAAAACATAGTAGATATAATGGGAGTTTTAGAATGGGAAGAATATTGGTGGGTAGGAAGAGGAGTGTGGAAGATGTAGTAAGTTGGACATGACATAAAAATGGCCATAAGAAGAGTCAATACAAGGCTAAAATTTGAAAATAAGAAAATGAGGAATCTATCTCAATGGAACAATGAAGCTTAGTTGTTGGATTTTGGAACCTCCTTTCACATGAGTTCTCTTAGAAAGTGGTTTATGGAAAATGAGGAGTGTGGTTGTGAGAAAAGAAGGATCTTATTGGGTGAAAACTTTGGATATGAAATTTCTAGATATGGAAGCATATGAGTGAGGTCCAAAGATGGAAGGATCATGAAATGTTCAATGTGTATGTGTGGTTTTGGAAATAAATTTTCTTAATTGAAAATGTTTATGGACTTAATTTATCCTTATCCAAATTTATGGTTTTTCCACATTGGGGATTTCTTTGTATCGGTGATGTTTCAAGTTATTTCTAATAACTAGAAACATCAATGATACAAAGAAATCCCTTGCAAGGAAAAGCCATACCACTGGATAAAGAAACATTTTTTTCTCTATAAAGAAAATTATAGATGTGAGGGTGAAGGTAACATTGACCAAGGAGCCATCCAAGTTGGTTAGTGGAGCCTAGATGTTGGTTAAGGGTGTGAGGTTTATTACTCTCTACAAACTTGATGTGGTTACACACGTTGAAATTGGATATCGACATTAAGGAGTGACGATGGCATATGAACATGCTATAAGAAGGGATCATGAAGGGTGTGATCCAAGGATCACAAGGTAAGCACGATCTTCCTGAATCTAGGAAAAGTCATGTATTTGGGATAATGTGTAAGATTTTATAGTGGTAATCCCAGAAGTGAAAAATTTGTTAATTTGTTTCATTTCAATCTACGTGGGTTACTTTGCACTAGTGGTGAATAAAAAAGAATGTTGTTCAAAGAGGAATGGAGGGTGTTGTCATACACATTGACTTATTGTGAAAACAAGTACACTAAATCAATGAAATGGTGTTGTTGGGAGATGGAGTAGATCTATGAAGTAGAAAGTATGTGAGTGAGAAAAAATGGAAGTCTCCACAAAGGCTTTTGGGTAGGAAAAGCAAAGATTGCTAGTGAATCACCCATTTTGTTGTCTTTGGTGATCCATGAGGAATTTGGAGTTGGAGGAACCCAATGCTTTTCAACATGAAGAATAATGTGGCTATGAGGCATAGGTGCACATGTCTAAAGAGAGTGATGGCTAGGAAGACAAACATAGGAAAGGAGCATATTCATACAAAGAATGTTGGCTCTGAAGAGAAGCATAGTAATTGTGTTGTACATTGGCTTGAGTGGGAGTCTAGACATTGTCTTATCTTTGGAGATACCTAATCCATAGAAGTGTTTTTTTTAATATAGACGAATGAGTAACTAGTCAGGATTACTTAGGTGAGGCCTACGTTCAAATCCAGTTGGCTACCAACAATGTGCAAGCCAACACCTAGCAAGAAACTTATTTCCTAGCAAGGGCCGAGATGTCTCATGACACACCTATGAGGGGGTCCCACTCATGGGGAATTCCTACTCTTTTATCCTTACCATAATGGGCTAGAGTCTCATCGAGGATTTGAACCTAGGTAAGAAACCCAACCCATTGATGTTGATAAGGTTGGGGATACTTCTAAAGGGGAAAGTGGAGCATGTACCGTGGAAGTGGTATGAAATGCATCTCTTCATGATGCACCTATTGAAGATGTCTGTCTAGAGCATACTATTGAGTTTAACCATGAAACTTTGCATTAGGGATTTTTACCCATTTTAGGCAACACACATTGTTGAAATTTCATATTAAATGAGCATATCAAGGCAAAACATTGTTTATTGGAAGTGATAACCATGTGGGATATTGGTATACCTATAAGTAATATTGAGTATGAGTAGATCAAGGTACAACATTGCTTGTTGGAAGTGATAGAAAAAATGGGAGATTGGTATTCCATGGAATAATGGGTACTTGATTTTAACACATGTTTTGGCACAAGTTCATGGTTTTAGCACATTGTTTTGGCAAATAGTTTTGGTATATGGTTTTGTAAGTAGTGGATTGATGGGAACATTGACCATGGAACTTTTCCATTAATAATTTGGACACATTTTTAAACAAATTTTGAAAAACATAAATGGATAAAGCATAAAACTACTTGTTGCAAATCTTAATGAATACATGGTTTTAACACACCTTGGGACACATGGTTTTAGTAAAAATGCATAGTATCGGCACATCATTTTGGAAAAACATTACTTTTTTTAGCCTGAAAACCGAGAGTACTTCCCCTCATTTCGAGGATGGTACCAAGGGTAAATCCTATATTCTTTAGGGGGCGATCAATAACTCCCAACCACCCAAGCTATACCCAATAGAAAAAAATTACTTATTTAAAATTTATATTTAATAATGAATGCATGGTCATAACACATGTTGTAGCACATTGTTTTGGTAAAACTGCATGATTTTAGCCCATTATTTCCACCAAATATTACTTTTTTCCTAGGTTACAAATCCCAGAAAAGAGTACTTCCATCATTTCAAAGATGGCACCTTCCCCTCATTTTGAGGATGGTACCCAAGGTAAACTCTAGATTATTTAGCGCACAAGGATGGTCAACCACAAGGCTCAAAGACCTGGGTGGGGAGGATAACAAGCATTCCTCCGAAGCACCCAAGATTACGTATTTGATATTTTATGTAATAACGAATCCATGGTTTTTACACATGTTGTAGCACATTGTTTTGGTAAAACTAAAGCCCCAAAACCCTAGATTTTTTAGGGCACAGGACCAATCAAAAACAAGGATCGAGGTGAGAAGGATAACCATCATTACTCCCAACTACTCAATCTAAACCCATATATATAGATATAGATATAGATATAGATTGGAATAGAGGCCGTCGACAACCTACAATCCAACACCTAGCAGGAAGCTTATGACTTTGCAAGGGCTCAAACATCTGGAGACACACCCCTGAGGGGGGTCGCATTCATGGGGAGTGCCTAGTCTTTTAGCCTTATCATAATGGGCTAGATTCTCATAGAGGATTTGAACCCAGGTAAGAAACCCAACCCATAGATTTTGATAAGGTTGGGGATGCTTCTAGAGGGACAAGTGGAGAATGTAATATGGAAGTGGTATGAAATGCATCTCTCCATGATGCACCTATTGAAGATATCTATCTAAAACATACTATTGAGCTTGTGGTAAAAAATAACCAAACAATGGTAAGTTTGACCATGAAACTTTTCATTAGGGCTTTTGACCCATTTTAAGCAACACACATTGTTGAAATTTCATATAAAAATGAGTAGATCAAGGCATAACATTGATTATTGGAAGTGATAACCAAGTGGGATATTGGTATGCCTATAAGTAATAATGAGTATGAGTATATCAAGGTAGAACATTGCTTGGTGGAAGTGATATATAAAGTGAGAGATTGGTATTCCATGGAATAATGAGTACTTGGTTTTAACATGGTTTTAACACATGGTTTTGGTACAAGTACATGGTTTTAGCACATTGTTTTGGCAAATGGTTTTGGTATATGGTTTTGTAAGTAGTGGATTGATGAGAACATTGATCATGAAACTTTTCCATTAAAAAATTTGACCCATTTTTAAACAAATTTTGAAAAACATAAATGGATAAAGCATAACATTACTTGTTGGAAATCTATTTATATGTACTAATGAATACATGGTTTTAACACACCTTGTGACACATGGTTTTGGTAAAAATGCATAGTATTAGAACATTATTTTGGCAAAACATTACTTTTTTTAGCCTCGAAAAGGGGGAGTACTTCCCCTCATTTCGAGGATGGTACCAAGGATAAACCCTATATTATTTAGGGCACAAGGCGGATCAATCCCCACAACCCAAGCTAAACCCAATAGAAAAAATTACTTATTTGAAATTTATATGTAATAATTAATACATGGTCTTAACACATGTTATAGCAAATTGTTTTGGTAAAAATGCATGATTTTAGCACATTATTTCGGAAAAAAACATTAATTTTTTTCGAGGTTACAATGCCCAAAAAGGAGTACTTCCATCATTTCAAAGATGGTATTTTGAGGATGGTACCCAAAGGAAACCCTAGATTATTTAGGGCACCAGGATGGTCAACCATAAGGCTCGAAGAAGTGGGTGGGGAGGATAACAATGAACCATGGGTTTAACACATGTTGTAGCACATTGTTTCGGTAAAAATGCATGATTTTAGCAAATTGTTTTGGTAAAACATTACTTTTTTTTCTAGGTTATAAAACCCAAAATATGGTAGTGCTTCCCCACATTTTTATAATTTTACCAAGGGTAAACCCTAGATTTTTTAGGGCACAAGGTCGATCAAAAACAAAGATAGAGGTGAGAAGGATAACCATCATTACTCTCAACTACCCAAGCTAAACCTATATATATATATATATATATATATATAACTCTATTAGAATAGAGGTGTGCATGAGAAGGTGATAGCGTGGTGGTAGTGACTACAAGAAAGTAAGGTTCACCAAACATATGGTGTGGTGTTGTATTGGTGATGCATCATTTTTGGGATACTAATAATTAGGGTGAGATCTTTCTTCACTCACCAAATTGTATATTGTCAATGTTATGCATAATTTGGTTTGGCTGTGGTTATTTTTATTATTTCTATGTGTGGTTAATCATATTGAATTGATATTTTGATAATTATTTTTTAGTTAGTTAATAGTTGTAGTTACAATGGTTTGTCATTTAATGTTTTTTGTCCCATAAACAAGGGGTTTTATACATTAATTTGGTGTTTTGGTGGTGACTTTAAAATTAGGTTATTATTTATATAACTTGAGTGAACTTAATAGTTAAGAATATATATTTCTTCATAAAAAGTCACAAGTTCAAATCCAAAAAAATAAGATATATATATATATATCTATCTAACTTTTTTTTTTTTTTTTTTTTTTTTTTTTAATAAAAACCAATGTTGCATGAAAAAAATCCATCTAGCATCCTATTAAGGGTGAATCAAAAAATCCACTCTAACATCCCTATTGGGTAGATCTAGATGCCAATATTTTGGATTGTGTCAAGTATTTGCGACAGCTTAGAGACAGGATTATGATTGGGCAGACACAGTAACGTTGAAAACTCTTTGAAGCAGACACAGAAGATACAAATAGGTGATACTGTGGCTTGAGAAATAGAAATAGAAACAGCTAGATGGTAGGGGACATTCAAGATACTTAGTTGGAGAATTATGAGAATATCTCTTCCCAGCATCGAAGGAAACATAGTATTTCTTAGTTTGGAGAATTATTCAGAATTTTCTTTACCATCATTAAAGAAAAGGAAACATAGTATTTCTTTATTATTTTAGATTTTGTATTTTTCCATGGTTGTTTTAAAAATTGCATGATATTCTTTTGAAGCAGCGGAAACATTTTTGATGAATATGGGTTTTCTCATTATAAAATTAATTTTACAAAAAGTTTAAGGTGTTTTTAAGTACATTATTATTATATAAAATCAAATTTCAATTTTAATAAATATTTATTATTAATTTATGAAATTTCAGTATTTTTAATTATTATATTCAAGTTTATAGACTATAATAAATTAATATAAAGATATTATTCTAATTAATCCATTCATGCGCTGAATAGATTAGTCAATTGAATTGAAGAGAAATAGAGTTATTATTTTGTTTGTTTTTTATTTATTTTTCTTTGTTAAATTTTGGCTTTTTGTACATAGCTTTACATAATATAAATATTTGAAAAAATATTAAATTATTAAAAAACTAACTAAATATAAATAACAATATTAAGTTGGTTAATTTATTTATTTTTATAAATTATTATTTATAAAGTTATGAGTTGTCCCACATATATTACATCTAATTTTTATCAACTTAGCATCTGCACAAATCAATTTATATATTAATTTATTAAAAAAAGTCTGGCTCCAAAACTCTAAATTGCTTGGATTTTGAATTTTGTTCGAGTTAACTTTTAAAAATTTTGAAAAACTCTAAATTGCTTTGGATTTTGTTGAAGATAAAGAAATCTGTAAAATCAACTTTTAAAAGTTTTGAAACTTGTAAGGTTTTTTTTTTTTAAATAATTAAATATTTTATATTTTTATCAGAAGAAAATTTAGCTTTACCAACTGCATAACCCAATTTATATATTATAAAATTTGTAATGTTTTTTTTAAAACAATTAAATATTTTTTTTCCCATAGGAGAATTTAGCTTTACCAACTCCATAACCCTAGAAAACAAAGAGTTTTTAAAAGTTTTGAAGTTTGTAATGCTTTTGTTTAAATAATTAAATAATTTTTTTTCATTAGCCGAGTTTAGTTTTACCAACTCCATAACCCAATTTATATTTCACATCAGAAAATAAAAATTTTGAAATTTATAATGATTTTCTTAAAATAATTAAATTTGAAATTTATAATGATTTTCTTAAAATAATTAAATAATTTTTCCTCACTAGTAGAGTTTAGTTTTACCAACTCCGTAAGCCAATTTATATATCATATTAGATAACAAAAGTGTGATGTTATAAAATTCCAAATTTCCTTCTTTATATTATGGTGGAGGTGAAAGACACAAGAATGTTAGAAGGAGGGTAGGATTAATTCAAAGTACCTATTGAAGATAGTCCTTCCACTATAGATATAATAAGGGAGGAGGAAGTTAGAGAAGAAGAGATCACCATAGAAATTATTGGGAAAGTGGAGAAACCTAAAACACACACCAGTGATGCTGAGTCAATTATATCTACTAGTTAATTTAAAGTGGTTCTTCAAGTTTTGATAATTTTTTTCACATATTTAAAGTTAATTAGAGTGTTAAAATTAAATTTTAAATTAATTTTTATTTTATTAGAGTAACTTTGAATTGTACTTTTAGATTTGACTTTCAATTTGATACTCATTAAAACATAGTTTTTCCATAATAAATCAATGGAATAGTCCAATTTTTTAAGTATCCCTTGAACAATATTCTATCTTGGGAAAAGGATTTCGAATTTTTGCAAAGTATTTTGTAGAGAAAGTAAAAAAACGTTGATTGAAATTCATACATACATACAAAGTTTTTCTCATGCTTCTTGAGTTGATCTACCTCTCTGTCACTACCTCCATCCCTTCTACCCCTGTGTCCCTGTCTGTACTCAAACCCTATCCCTATCTACCCTTGGGCCCCTACATATACTCGACTTCTAGCTCCCTTTGTGCCTCCTATCCTAAAATGGAAAAGTTAAATTTATTTTAACAAAATATTCTCGACCAACAAAGGTGAGAGTCAAAGTATTCTTATGTTTTGTTATGGTGAATGGTAATTTTATTCAATCATGTTGTTAGTAGTGTTGTACAATTATGTCATGTGTTTTTTCTTTATTTACTATTGTCATGTCATGTTTTAGTACATAGTGACACCATTTTATTAATTATGTATTAGTGCTAAAAAATATCCCAAGTAACCATCATCTTTATTGAAGTCTATTTTATTCTCTTTAGTGGTTCATTGATTCACAAAATACTTTACATATCGCTAAGTTGCTTGCCCTATAAATCGCTCATGTCTAACACACATACTTTCATGTTCAATACTCATTATCGAACAATAGTTGTGTTATAATTTCATTTTGTGCATGCAATGTAATTACACCAAGACATGAAACCACATGTGACCCATAATAACCATGTTAACCTTCTAGTTGGAATGTGTAGAGTAATTATGTTGGGATACAAACCATGCACAGGGTAAATAAACCATGCAATTATTCCACACTATATATGCCACATAAGCCAATACAAGATCTTAGCCAACATATACCTTGACAACCCAACAACTCCTTATTGTACCCATCACAAGGCATGACGTATAGCATTGAATTGTTGGTTAACTACTTATAAGTTTGGGTGTTGACCATAACCATCCGTTCCTTTGCAAAGTGTTGACCATAAATATTGTAGGTTCCTAATGTGGTTTTCTTCCTCAATATGATGTAACACTTTTTAAGCACGCTTTGCAAAGTTTTTCTCTTACTGCTTGAGCTTCTATTTTATCTCTTTTGGAATTGAGCAATGGATGTGCAATGGTTGTATTTGTATTTTTTTCAATCATAGTCATAGTTAGAGGAAGACCTTAGTTTTGATGGCAGACACAAACTGAGGTTTTCCACCTTTATGCAAAATCACCACACTTATTTTAACTTTGACCCTAAAAACTAGCCCTATGCAAAGTGCAATTCATATTTTCAAGTATAAAAAGTTTGGTTGAAATTCATACATACATACAAAGCTTTTCTCTTAGTTATTAAGTTTCTCTTTTATCTTTTTGGAATCAGGCAATGGATGTTATAATCCAAATGAAGAGGAAAAACCCTTGTTAAAAGCCAAATGAAGAAGAAAATATTCAAGAAAAATTATGCATATCGATTTGGATTCATGGGATTTCTTTAGATTGCCTAATTTGCCTTCATGGGATTTCTTTAGATTGCATCTTTGAATATTTCTCATCTTCAATATTGAAATACCATGTCTTGTTGATGTATTATGCATCCTTTTCATTAATTTTTCATCCTTTTAGAGTCTGCATAAGTATATTAGTGTCTACATTAGTATCTTTGTAACATCTGATTTGTTTCCTTAGATTACATTTATTCTCTCTTGAATGTCCTTGCAATGATATTTGCATCATAATTACATCTTACTAGGGTCTTAGGGTCTCCTCAGTGTCTTACAAGCATCTTCATAGCATCCTGCTTGCATTATCTTTTCATCCTAGGTGTCACATATGTGTCTTAATTATGTTGTTTTGAGTCATTTTAGCATCCTATGT
Source organism: Picea sitchensis (assembly GCA_010110895.2). Classification (NCBI taxonomy): domain Eukaryota; kingdom Viridiplantae; phylum Streptophyta; class Pinopsida; order Pinales; family Pinaceae; genus Picea; species Picea sitchensis. Next base: position 28,848 of record SNQJ01S0076378.1, read on the forward strand.
GTCTCATCAATGTCCTTGTTGCATCCCAATAGCATCTTAGTTGTGTCCTTATAGTCTTATTTGTCCCATTAACAATTTTAATTATATTATAATTCTTGTATATTGCTCTAACCATCCATGTTTATCTACAATACTAAAAGGAGGTCAATCTCCAAATCCACTCTCACACATGTTTTTGCAATAAGGGGTCGGTTTTTCAAAACACTGGTTCAGAAAATTCTGGTTAGTGTTCTCATGTTGGCCTTGGATAAACACACTTGTAGGAGCTTATAGAACTCAATTATGTTGCTTGGTTTAGATTTTATGCCCCTGGGATAAATTTTCAATGTGTCCCTGAGTGGCTTCAAGAAGCAAGTTCCAACTCACCATAAAACTCTAACCAAGGCTCAGATGGATGAACTGTCAATTGTGTTGAACTCTTGAGACTAGATTATATCTAGGGGGATGCTTCTCTGGTGACCATTTCCAATAAAATGATTTATTCAATGATTGATGGAACTAGGATTTTGCTCAATAAGGGACAATGCAATTTTTGCACTAGGGGTCAATTTTAAAAAGTACTATCTTAGGTGATTGTGGGTAGTGTGATCATGTGGGCCTTGGAAAAACACAATTGTAGGATATTATAGAACTCAATTTTACTACTTGGTTTGGATTTTATTCCCTTGGACTAAATTCTCAATATGTCCATGAATAGCTTCAGGAAGCGAGCTCATGCAACTTGCCATAAAATCTAAAAAAGGTTTGAATGGATGAACCATCGATTGTGTTTTCTTATTAACACTGGATTACAACTAGGGGAACCCCTCTTCTATGACTTTGTTTCCTAAAAAATGTTTTATTCAATGATCTCCAAAACTAGGGTTTTTCTCAGTAAGGGACAATGCAATTTTTTTCACTAGGGGTCAATTTTGAAAAACAATGGCTTGGGTGATTGTGTATATCATGATAATGTTGGCCTTCACCAAACACACTTGCAAGAGATTATGGTACTCATTATGCTACTTAGTTTGGATTTTATACCCCTAGACCAAATTCTCAATATGTCCCTAAATGGCTTCAGGAAGTGAGTTGCAACTCACCATAAAACTCTAATCGGGGATTGGATGGATGAATAGTAAATTGTGTTGGAATATTGACACCATATTATAGCAAGGGGAACCCCTCTCATGTGACTTCATTTCTCAAAAAATGTTTTATTTGATGATCTATGGAACTATGGTTTTTCATAGTAAGGTACAATGCAATTTTTTCACTAGGGGTCAATTTTGAGAAACACTAGCTTTGATTGTGGGTAGCATGCTTACCTTGGCCTTGGCCAAACACACTTAAATAAGATTACATAAATCATTTTTGTTTTTAAATTTGGATTTTATGCGCGTCCACCCAATTCTCAATATCTCCCTAAATGGCTTAAGGAAGCAAGTTGCAACTCACCATAAAACTCTAATTGGGGCTGGGATGGATGAAAAATAAATTACATTGGAATAGTGACACCAAATTACAACTAGGGGAACCCCTCTCCCGTGACTCCATTTCTCGGAAAAAAAGGTATTTGATGATCTCTAAAACTAGGGTTTTGCTCAATGAGGCACATTTTAATTTTTTCACTAGGGGTCAATTTTGAAAAACATTAGCTTGGAAAATCGTGGTTAGAGTACTCACTTGGGCCTTGATGAAACAAACTTGCAGAATATTATGGAACTCAATTTTTCTACTCAATTTGGATTTTATGGCCCTGAACAAAATTTGACAATATGCCCTTGAATGGATTTAGAAAGCAAGTTGTGACAGCCATAAAATTATAATCAGGTCTCAGATGGATGAACCATCAATTGTGTTGGATTCCTAACACTAGATTACATCTGGTGGAACCCCACTCCTATGACTATGGTGGTCAATTTTTTTTGTATTCAATGATCTCTAGAACTAGGTCTTTTCTCAGTAAGGGACAATGCAATTTTTGCACTAGGCGTCAATTTTGACAAAACAAATGGCTCAGATTATTGTGTGTAGAATGGTCACCTCAGAATTGTAAAAACACTTACAAGAGATTACAAAACTCAATCATGTTTATTAGTTTGGATTTTATGCCCTCAGACCAAATTCTTAATGTGTCCCTCAATGGATTCAAGAAGTGAGTTGAAACTTGCCATAAAACTCTTGCTCCATTTTGAAAAGCACTTGCTCGAGTGGTTGTGAATAAAATTCTCATGTTGTCCTTGTCCAAACACACTTGTAGATGCTTAGAGAACTCAATTATGTTGTTTTTTTGGATTTTATGTCCCCAGACCTAATTCTCAATATGTGTTTAAATGGATTCAGGAAGTGAGTTGCAACTCACCATAAAACTATAACCAAGTCTTGTATGGATGAATCATCGATTATCTTGAACTACTGATAGTGATTTATAGCTAGGCCCACACCTCTCTCGTGTCTTTGTTTCTCAAAAAAGTGTTTTATTTTATTATCTATGGAACTAGGGTTTTGTTGAGTAAGGGACAATGCAAGTTTTCCACTATGGGTCGATTTTGAAAAACACTATCTTGGAAAAATTTTGGTAGTATGATCACCTTGGCCTTGGCCAAACATGCTTGCATAAGATTGTATAACTCAATAATGCTGCTCAATTTGGATTTTATGCCCCGGACCAAATTCTTAATGTGTCCATGAATGTATTTAGAAAGTGAGTTGCAACTCACCATAAAGATATAACTAGGGATTGTATGGATGAATTGTCGATTGCATTGGATTCTTGGAACCAAATTATATATGGGGGAACTCCTCTCCTATAGATATATTTCCCATAAAAACATTGGCTCATTCAATTGTGAGTAGTGTGCTCTTGTTGGCCTTGGCCAAAAACACTCGCAATATCTTACAAAACTCAATTATGCTAATCAGTTTGGATTTTATGCCCCCCTCCCCCCAGATGAAATTCGACAATATTTAGAAAACAAGGTAAATACAAGATAATAGTATGGCTCGACATACTAAAAGTTATAAAAGTTCCTATGGGTCATAGGGTGCTTTTTATATTTCTCCTTATGAAGACAAATTTTGATGTTGTGCTGGTGGATGCATGGAATTCATTGTCAAGAAGGCCCTTGCAATCTAACTAGAAGGTGATCCATCATGACAAAGAGAACAAATACAAAGTACAACATGATGGGAGGAATAATTTTTTAAAACCATGGAAAGAGGAAGGGATGTATGAAATATCATATTTGTCTCTTTTAACAATGGGTTACAATATAGAATACTAAGTAAAGGATAAGTTTCTTATGTGCAATGCCCAACTAAAGAAAGGGAACCTAAATTGTGTAAAATTCCACAAGGAGTGCAAACATAATTGTTAGATTACTTGGATCTAACTCCAATAAAATTACCAATAGGTTTAAGTACTTTGTGAGGAATTACAATATGCCATATTGTCTTGGTCCTAGGATCAAAACTTCATAATCAAGCTACCTACAAGTTATCTCAACAATAAACTTAGGAAATGAGAAGGAAACATTTTTGTTTGGTATAGAATGGATTCATAAAGGAGGGCATGAGTCCTTATAACATTGTCTATACTCTAACATAAGAGAGGAAAAAAATGGACAATGTGCATGGACTCTAAAAATATCCACAAGATCATAGTGAAGTACCAATATCCATTACCTAGAATTGATGACATATTAGATTCTTAGGTGGTGAAAAAACATTTTCCAAAGTGGATTTGAGGAGTGGTTACCATAAAAGATGAATTCAAAAAGGTGATGAATGGAATATAGGGTTCAAAACCAAGGATCTCATGTACATTAGGAAGTTTGTCTTAATTTACCATGACAATGCAATTTTTGCAATAGGGGTCGATTTTTCAAGAAACTAGCTCAAGTGGTTGTGGGTAGCATGCTCAAGCGGTCCTTTTTCAAACACACTTTAAAGAGCATACCAAAACTCAATTATTATAGTCAATTTTTATTTTATGACACCAAAACAAATTCTCAATGCGTCCTTGAGTGACTCTAGGCAACGAGTTTCAATTCTCCATAAAACTCTAACTGAGGCTATGATTGATGAACCTTCAATTGCATTGGAATCCTCACATTGATTTAAGGATAGGGGAACCCCTCTCTTGATACTACATTTCATGGAAAATGTTTTATTCAACAATATGTGGATATGGGTTTTTTCTAATTAAGGGACAAGGAAATTTTTGCACAAAGTGGTTGATTTTTCAAAATAGTGTTTTGGGAGATTGTGGGTGGCGTGCTCACATGGGAATTAGAAAAAAACAATTGAAGGAGCTTATGCAACTCATTATCTACTCGGTTTGGATTTTATTCCCTCGAACCAAATTCTCAGTGTGTCCCAGAGCTATGGTTTTTCTTAGTAAGGGACAATGCATTTTTTGCACAAAGGGGTCAATTTTGAAAAATGTCGTCTCAGGTGATTGTAGGTGGTGTGATCACATGGGACTTGGACAAACACACTTGTGGTAGATTATGGAACTCGAATGTATTTCTTAGTTTGTATTTTATGCCCCTGGCCAATTTTTCAATATGTCGATGAGTGGCTTTAGGTAGTGAGTTGCAACTCACCATAAAACTGTAATTGGGGATCGTATCAACACACCATTCATTGTGTTGGAATCCTGACACTAGATTATAGATAGGGGAACCCCTATTCTATAATTCCATTTCCAAAAAAATAATTATTTGAGAATATATGGATATTGGATTTTTCTCAGTAAGGGACAATGCAATTTTTGCACAATGACCACTGAAGAGCCAAACAAGATAGGAATGTGATGGGATACCATGATTATTTTTAACATGTTATCTTCAAATTTATTTTTTAATAACCATGAAATGTAGACCTCATTTTTTGGATCATTCAGGTATCCTTTCTATGTCCTAGAGGAAAATTTTGAAGATGTTTGAACAAATTGCTCACTTGGGAGGATTGCTAGCCTCTCAAGCCAGTGATGTGTCTCTATAGAGGAGATCATTGGTTATGAATGGTAGTAGATCCCCTAAGTTCCCAATATTGAATTTTATCTTTGACATGGGAAATATTTTACTTTCTTTGGTAAATTCCTAAGAAGCCCATCACTCACTTTGTAACCTTGTAGATGCTCTTAATCAGTGCAACAATATTCCAAGCATCCAAACCAAGTGATTGAGAGATTAGTGAGGAAACCCATGGATTTGTTGAAGGGTTGAGATATATGTGTGAATCGAACTCCAATCTTGTGAGTTATATACCAAGCTTCCAAGATTGTGTCCTTCAAGAGGGTTTCTTCAAGATTCAATCTTTGTGAGAAGCAAATTTCCAACCATATTTGCTAGTATAAGTTTTTATTGCATATTTGTAAGTGAAGAAGAAAGATAAATTTAAATCCATTCATACATCAAAGATTTGTAAGAGAAATAAGAAATGGATCAACCTACATACTTCACATAATATTAATACTCCATATATTAGCTTGGTTAATATATGGAGTACATGGTATACTATGTACCCCTATATTAACCAAGTCAACATAATATATAGGGTACACCCATTAATACAGGGAGTACATGGTATACCCTATACATTAGAAAAAGGTTGATATAATATATAAGATGCACCCCATATATTATACCATGTGCCCCATATATTAGCCAATATAAGCCCTTAGCTAATATATGGGCATGTGGAGTATTCTTAGATATTCCACATATATTAGGATATGGAGTATGCATATTATGTTAGTCATATTACATGAAATAGGTGGGTTATATCTATATCTATATCTATATCTATATCTATATCTATATCTATATCTATATCTATATCTATATCTATATCTATATATATATATATATATATATAATTTAAAAAATGTAAATAATATGTATAACTTAATTATTATGTTTATGAATTTTGAATTAGTATTTAATTTCTATATATTGAAAAAAACTTTACTTTATTAGTGCATCTATATTATATTTAAAAGTAATTTATAAGAATTTTTCTCATTATGAGTACTTTACTTGCAAGACTACCAAGGTTAACTATGGATTGTCATCCACCATTTAGAATATGACAAATAAGCATTTTTAACTCAAGAAATGCCAACTCATTCCTTGGGGATGATTTCATCCTCTAAAATGCGATTGATTCATTTAAAGTTGATTTTGATAGTACATTTTTGTTTTGAAACCCATTTTTTACCTCAAAATTTCCCTAATTAGCAAGGAATTGATGGCTTAGATAAATCTTGGGAAAAGATTGAAGTTGTGTTTGGTAAAACAATGTGATTTGATCCCACCAAATAAAAAAATGGTTAATGAATTTAAGTCCCAATCATTTCCTTTCATTGGATATTATTTATCTAAGTTCAAATCACTTAGAATTTTAAGTAAAGACTATCAAATAGATGTGAAGGATGTTGGATTACTGAGAGGAGGGGGTGTGAATCAATAATAGTGAAATTATAATCCTTTTTATCCAAATAGATCCAAGTGTTATATCAAAGTAGTATTATTATCCAATAATGAGAAATAAGAAAAGAACAATCACACACATACACAGTACACCAGTGTTTTACGTGGAAATCCAAATCGGGAGAAAACCACGAAATGTTTTTTCTTATATGTCTTGAAGAATTACATTCATTGGAAGCACCAACTTCCTTTGTTTTCCAGCTGCAAATGGAAGGAGGATCCAAACCCCTAGATTCTCAGGCTACAACCTGAGAGAAGCTCCAACTCCCCAATTCTCTGGCTACAAACAGAAGGAGGCTACAACCCCCTA
>SNQJ01S0076378.1:49043-73067 GCA_010110895.2 Picea sitchensis
GAAGATGAGAAATATGCCAGGTCCAAGAAGGTTCAGAGTCCAGCATATATAGTAGCGGTGGAGTTGTTGAGATCAGTCTCCAAGTGGGAGATTGTTGTTTGTGGAGCTTGATTATCTTCCTAATTCAGAGGTCCTTGATTTCAGCTGTGTTTATACCCCATGAAGTATTTACACCCTAGAAGTATGTACACTCTTCCACACGGAGGAGTTCAGAGTGGGGGTACCCCCTTTGCGGGGNTCATTGTAAATCTGGACCATTCATTATAAGGTCAAAGATCTAATGGTAGAGATTATGTTAGGGTTTTTTTCCCTAGAAGGAAACCCTCTTTTATGAGGGAAATGTATTGTGGTTATTAATGATGGTGAATATTGTATTCTGAGAGAGGAGACTGTGAGAGAAAGAAGAAGAAATTACAATGAGTTTTGCTATAGGTTGTATCTCTTCATTTGCTGGATAATAATAAAGGAAGGACCTGGCAATTTCTCTGGTGGACGTAGCCCACACTAGGTGAACCACGTAAATCTGCGTCTCTCTTGTATTGTGTATCTTCTGTGTTTTGTTTTCCTCATTTGTTTTATTTTATTGCTCTGCGGTCCTATTTTTCTAACACACACAATGAACCACTTTTCTCCTTGTGAATCCAATTCCCAATATATAATTATCAATTTTTTTATACCACATCCTTGGTGTTTTCTTTAACCCATACAATGGATTTTTCTTCTTGCATACAAGCTCTTTGTTTCCCTTCACAACAAATCCTTATGGAGGCTTCATGTAGATTTCTTCTTCCAGATCCCCATGTCGGAATGTTGTCTTCACATCCAGTTGTTCTACGTCAAAATAAAAATAAGCAGCAATAGATAAAACAAATCTAATAGAAGTTAACTTGGCAACAAAATAAAAAATTTCACCAAAGTCAATTCCCTCTACCTGGGAATAACCTTTTGCTACTAACTGAGCTTCATGTTTCTCCACTTTACCTTCTACATTCAATTTCTTCTCAAATACCCATTTCTGCCAACGAGATTTATTCTAATCAGAAAATACACTATATTCGAAGCCATGTTCTTGTCCAAGGCTGTCATTTCTCCAACCATGGTCTTTTTTCATAGTTTTACATCCTTTGAATCCACTACCTCCCTAACAGTTATAGGATCACCATCACTCATAGACAATGCAAGATTTGAATGGAAATTAGGTGGAGTATATATTTAAGGTTTCCTTCTTTCCCGAACTAATCTCCTCAATACTGGAGTATGAGGATCGTCTTCTTATTATTATTGTTCTTTTGTAGAGTCTGATTCATTATCCTTCAACTCAAACTTTGTTTTCTCTATTTCTTCCTCCCTTGGTGGAAATTCCTTTTTGAAAACATCTTTGATATCTATAAATACTACATCTTGTCTATACACTACCTTCTTAGTTTCTCGGTTCCAAAGATTATAACGTTTTAGACCATCTATATACCCAATAAATATACACTTTTTAGCATTTTTATCCAGTTTACTCATGTTTTCCTGTGGAACATGAACATAGGTATTACAACCAAATACACTGATATGTGTAAGAGAGAGTTTCTTACCAGTACATACCTTGTCTAGAGTCTTATGATATAGCACTGATGAGGGTGATTGATTGACCAGGAAAAATGTAGTACCCACTGCCTCTGCCTAGAATTCTTGTCTTAACCCAACACCATTGGGCATGATCATTTCTTTTTCCATCAACGTCATGTTCATCCTTTCTGCAAATCCATTATGTTGAGGCATGTATGGAATAGTCTTATTCCTTGATATACAACACTTCTTACAAAAATATTCAAACTCATTTATGCAAAATTCTCCACCATTATCTGTCCTAAGAACCTTAATTATCTTCTATGTCTGATTCTCCATAAGATCCTTAAACATTTTGAATTTGTCAAAGACTTTGAATTTCTTCCTGAGAAAACAAATCCATGTATTCCTTGAGAATTCATCTATAAATAAGACATAGTACACAAATTTTCTGAGTGATGGAACAAATACGGGTCCAAATACATCATTGTGTACCAATTTTAAAATTTCCTCTTCCCTCGTTGCACCATAAGGGAATATTACTCAATTTTGCTTCCCATATACACAATGTTCATAGAAATCAAAATCCAGAGAATGGTTATACATACCTTCAACCATACCTTTATCATGTAGTACTTGAAGCCCCTTCTCTTCAATATGTCCCAGTATTTGATTCAACAACATAGTCTTTTCTCCAAAGACTGTAGTAGTTTTTTCTTCTTCATATCCAATCTTGAGAACAACGAAATTGTTGCACCTATCACTAATAGTTATTCCTAGAATCTTATACATGGTTCCAATCGAAACTCCCTTCAACAACACCATTTCCCCTCGAACCATCCTACAAGTTTCTTTCTCAAACACTATTTTTACCCCTTCATCATCCATTTTTCTTACATAAACAAAATTTATTGCCAAGCCTAGGATGTGCAGAACACCATGGAATGTTCTAATCCTTCCCTCCATGATATTCAACTTGACATTTCCTTTTCTGATTATATATATTTTTTATTCATATCCTAGGAAAATGTCACCTCCATCATACCTTTCATATTCATAGAACCACTCCCTGTGGGGATTCATATGAAAGGATGCACTTGAGTCAACCAAAAATGCCTCATGATTTTCATGCATGCTTGAAGAATCCAAGTACACATCCCCTTCTTCATCCGCAAAGGTTTTTTCTTCTGTAGAAGGTGCATCATCAGATCCCTTCCCTCTCTCAACACTTTTGGATATACATTGTTTCTTGTAGTGCCCTCATTTTCCACATCTCCAACATACCTTTACAAATTTTTCGAGAGATTTATATCTTATCCTAGATTTATATCTCACACTTGAGGATTTATATATATTTCTTTCCTGAGAACATCCTCTTTCAAATAATCCATCTATGCTCTAGATTTCCATATTTTTCCTCCTCGGATCCTCTAACAACAAGGATAAGACCACATCATCGAAAGATAAATTAGTTGAATTACTAACTATGGCCACAACCAGACCATCCCATGATTCTGGTACATAGCATAATAAAATGATACACTTATCGTCATCATAAATATTAATATCAATAGATAATAGTTGACTTACCATGGTGTTGAAGGAATTCCTATGCTTTTTCATTGAGTCTCCATATTTCATCCTCGGGTTCTACAACTACTTGCATAGGAACAATTTTTTTACTAGGGACTTTGAATGATACATGGCCCCTAACATATCCCATAATTCCTTGGCTATAACTTCCTCTGACACATTAAGTAATATTGAATCTTAGAGACACAATTGGATTGTTCTCTTTGCTTTCTGATCCAACTTTTCCCAGGTTATGTTGGCATTCCTATAGGAGAAGTACATCGATCCACAATGATTCATTGATCTTCATTGACCAACATATCTTTCATCCCGATATTCCACATCTCAAAAAAATTTCCATTAAATTTCTCGATCTCTATTTTTTAAATTCTCGCCATTTATTTTCACCTGAAGAATCAATACCACAGAACTCCCATTATAACAATATTCATCACAAACCCAAGAAAACCCTTAGCCACAAAATCATCCTACTAAAGCCAATAATTTCTCTAATACCAAATGTAGATTTTCACCATGTACAATTAATTATTGCAAACAAATTCTTAATAAAAACATAACAGACACAATGGCACACACACATTACAAAAATACTTTTACCCTGGAAACCCAAACCAAGAAAACCAACAACATGTTTAGAGTTGTAAACAATGAAGTTATATGATGAATAGAATATTAGAGGTGCAACTCTAAACATGTTCCTGCGACATCCAATAATCCATTGACCCTGATTAGTCAACAATCCTAATTCCTTAACTGGAATTAGAAAACCATGTGCTGAAAAATCTCTAAAAAATGGATGCAAAAACCAGCAAAAGTTTTTTTGGGGGCTCCAGCCCAAAACCCTCACACGCCTAACACAACATAGACACTAGGTTTGGTCATGCAAAGAATATAAGACATACCCAAAATTATTGGGTAGAATCCATCAACTGTGAAAATTACATATTAAATCGCACTACCACAAAGGCTTTAAAAAATATAACACTGGAAGAAGCGTTGACTAAAATGCATCCATATGTAAGCAATTTATGTATATTTGGGAGTATAGCATGGGCACACATTCCTTATGAGAAAAGGAAAGCATTACAGCATGAAAGTGAGAAGCGTATTTTTGTTGGATATTTTGAAGATGTTAAAGGCTATCAACTTCTTCGACCTCATTCCAATGAAATTATTATTAGAAGAGATTTTAAATGTGATGAAAATATCTTGGCCTACAAGCCTAATTCGACATTTGTGAAATCTTCAACCTACAAGCCATCTTCAACTTGTGATCCATATTTAGAATTTGTATCATATTTTATTCATATTTTGGTTTCTTCTTTAGATGATGATAGTGTGGATGAAATTCCACCTCCGCCTGCTCACCTTCCTCCATATGAATCCATTGAACATAAATATGCACCAATACTACTGCCTCCCAAATGGGTCCATTCAACACGTGAATCAGTTGGTGATCTTGTTGATAATATTATATATCATTGTAGGACACGTTCATAGTTCCATCAAGCCTATTTTATTTTAGCTCAAGTTTCAGAGACTCATGATCCAAAAACATTTGTATAAGCTTCTAGCGATCCAGATTGGGATACAAAAATGAATGAAGAATATTGTTCCTTAATGGTGAATGATACTTGGGATCTTGTACCTCTTCCGAAAGGAAGAAAACTTTTCCGATGTAAATAGGTGTATATAACTAAGTATACATCAGATGGAAGTGTTGAAATACATAAGGCCTGGTTAGTTTCCAAAGGATTTTCTCAATTTGAAGGTATTATCTATAATGAAAAATTTCCCCACCTAGCCAAAATATATTCCATATGACTTGTTCTATCCTTTGTTTTCTCACATAAATGGGAGGTCCATCAGATGGATGTTAAGTCCTCCTTCTTGCATGGGGATTTGCAAGAAAACATCTACATGGAACAACCATCTGGCTATGTCCAGAATGAATCTAGCCTTGTTTTTCACCTTAAGAAATATCTTTATGGTCTTAAGCAAGCTCCTCAAGCTTGGTATGAAAAAATGGAAAACTTTCTTCTTGACACCAACTTTTCTAGATGTCATTTTGAACCTAATGTTTATACCAGGAAAGTAGGAATTCATCTCATAATTCTTGTTCTATATGTCGATGACCTTATCCTCACTAGTAATGATCCTAAAATTTTAACCCATCTGAAAACCAACCTTAAAACAAAATTTGAAATGATAGACTTAGGATATTTGGTCACCCGATTCGAACATGATGGACAAAAGAAAAAGAAGAAAAAGGAGGATGTCCAGAACATAGAAAGTGATGAGGGGGACAATGCATCCGAGGAAAGTAGGTCTGATTCACCCACAAGAGGAGGAGGAGATGAAGTGAACGAAGAAGAAGGAGGGGAAGAAGGAGACAAGAAAGAAAAAGGCAAAGTTACATCGCCAAAGGATCCCCTTACAGAGGCCGAGACATTGAAGAAAAGGAAGGTTTCTCCACAGAAACCCTTAGCAAGAAAGAATACTCGAGCCAATAAGCCTCAGTCGAAGAATTTGCTCACAGTGGATGATGTCGATCTCATCATCGCAGCTATGGAGGACACTTCAGAGGATATCTTGCATAGACATGATGCAAAGAAGGAAACATTGTATGAAAGAATAGAGAAAGAGCTCAAGGACATAAAACAAGCCATCTATGCAAGCCGCACAATACCTATTGCGCCTTTGTCATCGAAAATTGCAGAACTAGGGGATGAGCCCACCCAATCATGAAGGCTAGTAGATGCAACCAAGGCTCAACTTCGTCGAGTCCAAGAAGAAAAGGAGCAGGCCATAGAGGCCTTGAAGAAATAAAAGAAGGAGGTCCTATAGAAACTTCAAGTTGCACAGAAGGAGAAAAATGAAATTCGGGTGAAGTTCACGTAGAACAATGTGAAGATACAGGAAGAAAAAGAAAGTGGAGAAAAGCTACCAATTACAATTATAGAAGTTGGAGATGGCTCAGATGATGTTGAATTAATCACAGCCGACTCTCTAGTCACTTCTGGAGCTAAGAGAAAATTGGGCGCTAATATGACATTTAATAATGACAACTCAAACAACAATAAAAAGGTTGTTGTCCTCACAACTAACACAGTTGTTGTTGCAGGAGGTAAGATAAGGTTGGATGACGATGAAGATGATGTGATTTTAATCGCTGAGGATAGTGGCAAACAGGGAACCTGACTTCAAATTGATGTCCACATATCAAGGAGCAGTTAGACAGAGGTGGCAGGGCAGCAAAGAAATGAGGTGGCCAAGTATCCCTGTTTTCAGGCATAGATCGAACCAAGTGGAAAACAAGAAGTTCATCTTCAGGGAACACATGTCAAAGACTATAGCAGATCTAACAACCTTCAGCCAATATCCAAACAACCTCCAGCATTCATGATTTATTTCTTCATTGGTGTTTGGTACTGTCATAGTCTATTTGCCAGCGAATTTTAAATATCCTCCAATACGCCAGATGTCGGAGAAATAGTTATCAATTGTAATTTTCCCGTCTAACTTGCAGTGCGATTTGTTTGAAGAAAAATTGACATGTGTCTAGTGGTGTAACTATTTTCTATTTTTAGAAAATAGGGGTAGATCCCACATATTTGCAAGGCTGGGGGGATTTTTCATTATAAATACACTTGTAAAAGATAGAATGAGGGTTCGACTGGGCATAGTAGGAGAGGTTCGACCTGTTTGAGTGAGGTTTTCAGCAATAAATGTATTTCTGATTGGATGAACCTGTGTGAGAGGTTGAGACCTGAGTTTGTAATTTTATCTACTGGAGCTGAGGGCTGTGTTTTAGCCAGAGAACTTCTCTGTAATTTTTAATGATCTACCAGTGATGGGCCTATTTCTTTTATAGGATTCTTGTGTGGTGATATTGGTGGAGTTTCTTCTTTGTTAATGTATTTCCTGTCTTCTTCACAATTTTTTTTCAGTTCTTATTATCAGAAGGAATGTTATAGAGGCAGAATTTATCAGCAGATACTCTGCCTCTCAGCTTTTGATGATCTTTATGTTTTCTGCTAAAGCTTAGCTCAGGAATTCTTAGCTGCTCCTGTGCCTGGATTTTTCCTTCTCTTTTTCTTCCTTAAACTGACGCCATCATAACTTGATTCGATCCAATATTGCTGCTACCTTGCCCTGTGAAAGGATTTTGTCCAAATCTGAGAACTAAATCACCTTGATTAAAACGTAGACCCCATTTGCCCAATGGCCCTCCTTGCTGTCCCAAACTGACCATTTAAAAATCAAAACCAAAACCTTATACTTTTATAGCTAGCCTAAAACCCATCCTTTACAAACCAAGCTAAATCTAAAAGAGAGATCCCTCTTTGAGTCTTGGAGGGATAGATCCAAGACTCGAAGCGGTTCGAGGTTACCTCTATGTTTTCCTCAACAGTCTTAGGAAAATTACAGAGCGCTAACATTTTTGGCGACTCCACTCGGGAACCTTCTCGAGAGCTGCACTTCAAGTTCAGTTTTGACTTCTGATGGTGAACAGAAGCCAAACACCCGAAGGCTGTACCATTCACCTCGCGACTCCATTGCTCAAGATCCCAGTCTTAAAAGTTCACAAGCGACTCTACTGCTGAAGAATCCAGATTTCAAAGCCTTGATGATACTTCAAGATGACAAGGTATCCGGAAAATCCTATATATTGTGAAGCTGTTAAAGATCTGAGGGATGTGTTAGCAGATTTTCAATTTGATGAAGTTTCGTTAGCAGTTGTGTTTCAGTGTTGTAAATCGAAAAAATATTCTCATAAAAGTAAAATGTGTGTTCTCGAGCTAGTTGCTGAAAGACTTGAAAAATATATTGAGCCTTTGAATACCCAGATTCAGTCTTATAGTTTCCAACATCCAAAACCATTTTATGAGCAACTCGCGTCTCCAAAACCAAAAGATATTGTGTCCTCTTTCGATTTTGTGATTGATGAATCTTTTTCTAGCAAGAATAAGTCTGAAGTTGAACAATTGCAGTCATGGTCTGATATTGAGGACACGAATAGGAAACTTATCCATGTTAAAATGCTGAAAGAATACCCGAAGAATCAACAAATAGATCATTTATTTTTTGACCCGGTTGCAAATTACATGGAGCTCTTTTTCAGTATAACTGTTCAAACATGTTTTTCCTGCAAGAACCCAATCTATCACCAGCTGCTAGTACATATTTCAGTCCTAATTTTCATCAAACATGATGAGGAAGCCGAATCATGGGATCAACTGCTGGGTTGGCTTCATTGGCACTTTTTCATTACCTGATTGAAGAAGTAACTGTTAGATTAGGGTAGGTAGGAATGTGCCAATAAGCTCAACAGAATGAGCATCTTTTCTTTTTGTCTCTTCATAGTTATTTTCAGTTTACAGTTTGGGGGCAGCCCAATGAGAAGCTGGTTGGAGAAATTCAGAGTTCATGGATTCTAAACACCTCTTTCGGAGCTATTTTCCCCAGGTGGAGCCTATGTTAGAACCCTATATAATAGGGAATCAGTGTTCTGAATACTATTTATTTATTTCAGGAATATGTGTTCGCTCATGACGCATGGCGAAGGCAGCGGAAAACGCCCGACACTGACCAAGCATAAGATGAATGCTTGCGCGCAAACTTCAAAGCAAGTTCTGGTGCATTTTTGGCGAAAATTTGTGAAGTGGTTTGAATGACAAAATTTTTACTCTTGTGGGCCAAATGTAAGGTTGGGTTTCTATAATTTATTTTTGGTGAAATGAGCAAAAATTTTCCCGAGGCCTTTGTGCAGAGTTTAGTTAGGTTTATCAAAACATAAATATTTTGACAAATTTTTTTGGCAAAAGGTATATTGGCCTAGGGCCATCCATTCAAGCGCACTCAACACCAAGAGTTAGACCTTTTTGTGCACCAACAGCAAACACACAAGCCAATGCACAGCGCCAGCACCAAACCCCAAGCCTCGGGCTCACTTCAATCGACACACCATATGACTGTTGGCTAATATAATTACTTAAGGTTCAGCTTACGGTGTGAATATGGGATATTGCCCGCGGGATTTAAAAAAATATATAAAACACAGTTTTAAAACCCCGTGCCAGGTGTTGAACCAGAGTCAAGGTGTCCAAACGCATGCAGAGAAGGTTATGCAGTGAATCGTGGTTTCACAAAATCCATGGAACAAATTGCAAGTCCCAGCATTGTATACACATTGATCTTTTAAACCGCCTACCTACAATTCTTGATGACAATAAAGTGCAGATAGATTTGCCAAAACCTCCCATCGGTGAAGGGCATTCTTACCCAGCTGAGCGCAAAGAGCTACACCCGATCTTGTTGTGGTCTATTGAATCTGGTCGAACCGTCCCTTTGGGTGAGAGTAAAGGAAATTTCAGGTCTCGTGTACATCTAAAGCATACCCTTGAAGATTGATACTGGGTGAAGTTTGGATCTAAATATTCCATCCCAGGATCCTCTTTTAGAAGGATTCGCAGAATTAAAACCTCGAGCTTGAGAAGCTTCATAATAACCCAAGTTACGATGATAATCTTTGTATATTATTCTAAGGAAAGACATGTCATAAAGATTTGATCAACTTCCTGGCATTTACAATGATCTCAATGATTCTATTCAGCTACGTTGTGAAACTGATGGTGGCAAGCAATGTGCGAGTGAAACAGGAACAAATCTAAGAGTTGGGAGAACTAAAAAATTATCCAGAAGTCACATTAAACAGTGAACAAATTTCAAGAAAAGCTTTGCACAGCAGTTGTGATGTAGCAAGGGATGAGCCCAAAGACATTGGCAATTATAGTCAGTCTTACAATGCAGGTGTTTCACATCGTTATCTGGTTGGAGCAAAATTGGACCTACAACATGGTAACCCTCTCGAGCTTATCCTCTGCATAATGCCTTAATAAGATAACAAACACCTTTATGTTACTGTAAAGAGGTTATGTGAGTTGGAGTTTGGTGTTTGGACCCAGTATCGCTTGGCAGATCATGTCAAAAATGAAAGCCTGAGTACATTGCTAAGGTTATATTGAAAATAAATGCAAATCTTGGTGGGCAACAGAGTACACAGGAGAAATAAAACAACAGCAGCTATCAATTTTCTTTTAATACTGGGCTTTTTCATCATGAGTACGCTAATTCTGTCATATCAGTTTGCACTGGAGGGCTTCTTAGTAAGAATGAAGAGTATTGATGACTTCGGCTGCCAATTACAGGAAAGAACTAGAGGTCTGGTTAGGATAACATGAAAAGATACGATATGGATATGCTGATGAAAGTGGAGAAAAGATACCAATTACAATTATAGAAGCTGGAGATGGCTCAAATGATGTTGAATTAATCACAGTTGACTCTCTAGTCACTTCTGGAGCTAAGAGAAAATTGGGCACTAATATGACATTTAATAATGACAACTCAAACAACAATAAAAAGGTTGTTGTCCTCACAACTAACACAGTTGTTGTTGCAGGAGGTAAGATAAGGTTGGATGACGATGAAGATGATGTGATTTTAATCGCTGAGGACAGTGGCAAACAGGGAACCTGACTTCAAATTGATGTCCACATATCAAGGAGCAATTAGACAGAGGTGGCAGGGCAGCAAAGAAATGAGGTGGCCAAGTATCCTTGTTTTCAGGCATAGATCGAACCAAGTGGCAAACAGAAAGTTCCTCTTCAGGGAACACATGTCAAAGACTATAGCAGATCTAACAACCTTCAGCCAATCTCCAAACAACCTCCAACATTCACGATTTCTTCCTTCATTGGTGTTTGGTACTATCACAGTCTATTTGCCAGTGAATTTTAAATATCCTCCAATACGCCAGATGTCAGAGAAATAGTTATCAATTGTAATTTTCCCGTCTAACTTGCAGTGCGTTTTGTTTGAAGAAAAATTGACATGTGTCTAGTGGTGTAACTGTTTTCTATTTTTAGAAAATAGGGGTAGAGCCCGCATCTTTGCAAGGCTGGGGGGATTTTTCATTATAAATACACTTGTAAAAGATAGAATGAGGGTTCGACTGGGCATAGTAGGAGAGGTTCGACCTGTTTGAGTGAGGTTTTCAGCAGTAAATGTATTTCTGATTGGCTGAACCTGTGTGAGAGGTTGAGACCTGAGTTTGTAATTTTATCTGCTGGAGCTGAGGGCTGTGTTTTAGCCAGAGAACTTCTCTGTAATTTTTAATGATCTACCAGTGATGGTCCTGTTTCTTTTACAGGATTCTTGTGTGGTGATATTGGTGGAGTTTCTTCTTTGTTAATGTATTTCCTGTCTTCTTCACAATTTGTTTTCAGTTCTTATTATCAGAAGGAATGTTATAGAGGCAGAATTTACCAGTAGATACTCTGCCTCTCAGCTTTTGATGATCTTTATGTTTTCTGCTAAAGCTTAGTTCAGGAATTCTTAGCTGCTCCTGTGCCTGGCTTTTTCCTTCTCTTTTTCTTCCTTAAATCGACGCCATCATAACTTGATTCGATCCAATATTGTTGATACCTTGCCCTGTGAAAGGATTTTGTCCAAATCTGAGAACTAAATCACCTTGTTTAAAACGCAGACCCCATTTTCCCAATGGCCCTCCTTGCTGTCCCAAACTGACCATTTAAAAATCAAAACCAAAACCCTATACTTTTATAGCTAGCCTAAAACCCATCCTTTACAAACCAAGCTAAATATAAAAGAGAGATCCCTCTCTGAGTCTTGGAGGGCTAGATCCAAGACTCGAAGCGGTTCGAGGTTACCTCTGTGTTTTCCTCAGCAGCCTTAGGCAAATTACAGAGCGCTAACATTTTTGGTGACTCCACTGGGGAACCTTCTCCAGAGCTGCACTTCAAGTTCAGTTTTGACTTCTGATGGTGAACAGAAGCCAAACACCGGAAGGCTGTACCATTCACCTAGCGACTCCATTGCTCAAGATCCCGGTCTTAAAAGTTCACAAGCGACTCTACTGCTGAAGAATCCAGATTTCAAAGCCTTGATGATACTTCAAGATGACAAGGTATGCGGAAAATCCTATATATTGTGAAGTTGTTAAAGATCTCAAGGATGCATTAGCAGATTTTCAATTTGATGAAGTTTCATTAGCAGTTGTGTTTCAGTGTTGTAAATCGAAAAAATATTCTCATAAAAGTAAAATGTGTGTTCTCGAGCTAGTTGCTAAAAGACTTGCAAAAGATATTGAGCCTTTGAATACTCAGATTCAGTCTTATATTTTCCAACATCCAAAACCATTTTATGAGCAACTCACGTCTCCAAAACCAAAAGATATTGTGTCCTCTTTCGATTTTGTGATTGATGAATCTTTTGCTGGCAAGCATAAGTCTGAAGTTGAACAATTGTAGTCATGGTCTGATATTGAGGACACGAATAGGAAACTTATCCATGTTAAAATGATGAAAGAATACCCGAAGAATCAACAAATAGATCATTTATTTTTTGACCCGGTTGCAAATTACATGGAGCTCTTTTTCAGTATAACTGTTCAAACATGTTTTTCCTGCAAGAACCCGATCTATCACCAGCTGCTAGTACATATTTCAGTCCTAATTTTCATCAAACATGATGAGGAAGCCGAATCATGGGATCAACTGTCGGGTTGGATTCATTGGCACTTTTTCATTACCTGATTGAAGAAGTAACTGTTAGATTAGGGTAGGTAGGAATGTGCCAATAAGCTCAACAGAATGAGCATCTTTTCTTTTTGTCTCTTCAAAGTTATTTTCAGTTTACAGTTTGGGGGTAGCCCAATGAGCAGCTGGTCGGCAAAATTCAGAGTTCATGGATTCTAAACACCTCTTTCGGAGCTATTTTCCCCAGGTGGAGCCTATGTTAGAACCCTATATAATAGGGAATCAATGTTCTGAATACTATTTATTTATTTCAGGCATATGTGTTCGCTCATGACGCATGGCGAAGGCGGCGGAAAATGCCTGACACTGACCAAGCATAAGATGAATGCTTGCGTGCAAACTTTAAAGCAATTTCTGGTGCATTTTTGGCGAAAATTTGTGAAGTGGTTTGAATGACAAAATTTTTACTCTTGTGGGCCAAATGTAAGGTTGGGTTTCTATAATTTATTTTTGGTGAAATGAGCAAAAATTTGCCCTCGGCCTTTGTGCAGAGTTTAGTTAGGTTTATCAAAACATAAATATTTTGACAAAAAAAATTGGCAAAAGGTATATTGGCCTAGGGTCATCCATTCAAACACACTCAACACCGAGAGTTAGACCTTTTTGTGCACCAACAACAAACGCACAAGCCAATGCATAGCGCCAGCACCAAACCCCAAGCCTCGGGCTCACTTCAATCGACACACCATATGACTGTTGGCTAATATAATCACTTAAGGTTCAGCTTACGGTGTGATAATGGGATATTGCCCATAGGATTTAAAAATATATATAAAACACAGTTTTAAAACCCCGTGCCAGGTGTTGAGACAGAGTCAAGGTGTCCAAACGCATGCAGAGAAGGTTATGCAGCGAATCGTGGTTTCACAAAATCCGTGGAACAAATTGCAATTCCCAGCATTGTATACACATTGATCTTTTAAACCGCCTGCCTACAATTCTTGATGACAATAAAGTGCAGATATATTTTCCAAAACCTCCCATCGGTGAAGGGCGTTCTTACCCAGCTGAGCGCAAAGAGCTACACCCGATATTGTTGTGGTCTATTGAATCTGGTCGGACCGTCCCTTTGGGTGAGAGTAAAGGAAATTTCAGGTCTCGTGTACATCTAAAGCATATCCTTGAAGATTGATACTGGGTGAAGTTTGGATCTAAATATTCCAGCCCAGGATCCTCTTTTAGAAGGATTCGCAGAATTAAAACCTCGAGCTTGAGAAGCTTCATAATAACCCAAGTTACGATGATAATCTTTGGATATTATTCTAAGGAAAGACATGTCATAAAGATTTGATCAGATTCCTGGCATTTACAATAATCTCAATGATTCTATTCAGCTACGTTGTGAAACTGATGGTGGCAAGCAATGTGCGAGTGAAAGAGGAACAAATATAAGAGTTGGGAGAACTAAAAAATTATCCAGAAGTCACATTAAACAGTGAACAGATTTCAAGAAAATCTTTGCACAGCAGTTGTGATGTAGCAAGGGATGAGCCCAAAGACATTGGCAATTATAGTCAGTCTTACAATGCAGGTGTTTCACATCGTTATCTGGTTGGAGCAAAATTGGACCTACAGCATGGTAACCCTCTTGAGCTTATCCTCTGCATAATGCCTTAATAAGATAACAAACACCTTTATGTTACTATAAAGAGGTTATGTGAGTTGGAGTTTGGTGTTTGGACCCAGTATCGCTTGGAAGATCATGTCAAAAATGAAAGCCTAAGTACATTGCTAAGGTTATATTGAAAATAAATGAAAAGCTTGGTGGGTAGCAAAGTACACAGGAGAAATAAAACAACAACAACTATCAATTTTCTTTTACTACTGGGATTTTTCACCATGAGTACGCTAATTCTGTCATATCAGTTCGCACTGGAGGGATTCTTAGTAAGAATGAAGAGTATTGATGACTTCGGCTGCCAATTACAGGAAAGAACCAGAGGTCTGGTTAGGATAACATGAAAATATACGATATGGATATGCTGATGAAAGTGGAGAAAAGCTACCAATTACAATTATAGAAGCTGGAGATGGATCAAATGATGTTGAATTAATCACAACTGACTCTCTAGTCACTTCTGGAGCTAAGAGAAAATTGGGCGCTAATATGACATTTAATAATGACAACTCAAACAACAATAAAAAGGTTGTTGTCCTCACAACTAACACAGTTGCTATTGTAGGAGGTAAGATAAGGTTGGATGACGATGAAGATGATGTGATTTTAATCGCTGAGGATAGTGGCAAACAGGGAACCTGACTTCAAATTGATGTCCACATCTCAAGGAGCAGTTAGACAGAGGTGGTAGGGCAGCAAAGAAATGAGGTGGCCAAGTATCCCTGTTTTCAGGCATAGATCGAACCAAGTGGAAAACAGGAAGTTCATCTTCAGGGAACACATGTCAAAGACTATAGCAGATCTAACAACCTTCAGCCAATCTCCAAACAACCTCCAACATTCACGATTGATTCCTTCATTGGTGTTTGGTACTGTCACAGTCTATTTGCCAGCGAATTTTAAATATCCTCCAATACGCCAGATGTCAGAGAAATAGTTATCAATTGTAATTTTCCCGTCTAACTTGCGGTGTGATTTGTTTGAAGAAAAATTGACATGTGTCTAGTGGTGTAACTGTTTTCTATTTTTAGAAAATAGGGGTAGAGCCCGCATCTTTGCAAGGCTGGGGGGATTTTTCATTATAAATACACTTGTAAAAGATAGAATGAGGGTTCGAATGGGCATAGTAGGAGAGGTTCGACCTGTTTGAGTGAGGTTTTCAGCAGTAAATGTATTTCTGATTGGCTGAACCTGTGTGATAGGTTGAGACCTGAGTTTGTAATTTTATCTGTTGGAGCTGAGGGCTGTGTTTTAGCCAGAGAACTTCTCTGTAATTTTTAATGATCTACCAGTGATGGGCCTGTTTCTTTTACAGGATTCTTGTGTGGTGATATTGGTGGAGTTTCTTCTTTGTTAATGTATTTCCTGTCTTCTTCACAATTTGTTTTCAGTTCTTATTATCAGAAGGAATGTTATAGAGGCAGAATTTATTAGCAGATACTCTGCCTCTTATCTTTTGATGATCTTTATGTTTTCTGCGAAATCTTAGTTCAAGAATACTTAGCTGCTCCTGTGCCTGGCTTTTTCCTTCTCTTTTTTTCCTTAAACCGACGCCATCATAAGTTGATTCGATCCAATATTGCTGCTACCTTGCCCTGTGAAAGGATTTTTTCCAAATATGAGAACTAAATCACCGGGGCTCGATCTGCCTTGTTTAAATAGCGGACCCCCATTTTCCCAGTAAGCTATCCTTAGCATCCCCAACGCAGACCCCATTTTCCCAATGGCCCTCCTTGCTGTCCCAAACTGACCATTTAAAAATCAAAACCAAAACCCTATACTTTTATAGCTAGCCTAAAACCCATCCTTTACAAACCAAGCTAAATCTAAAAGAGAGATCCCTCTCTGAGTCTTGGAGGGATAGATCCAAGACTCGAAGCGGTTCGAGGTTACCTCTGTGTTTGCCTCAGCAGCCTTAGGCAAATTACAGAGAACTAACACAGTCAGTGTAGGATAAAGCCTATACTATTTTTGAAGAACTTGAAGGACAAGGATCGTAGCTAGACCAACTAGTTGCAACAGTGGAATAACACTTGGAAGGGCATGTTACTAAGAAAGTGATTCATGATTTTTTCGAGCAGGAAGCTCTAGTGAAGCAACAAATCAAGGAAACTCAAGCTAATATCGAGGCCTTTGAAGGAGTGTCACCCAGATCTGAGTGATTCGGGATGAGTCACAGGTGAGTGTTGGGGAACTATTGGCCCTCAACCAAGTTTTGAGGAAACATTGGTCATATTTGACCATTTTTGGGACTTCGACAGGCTGGTTGAAGATGGAGCACCCAGGCAGAGTGAAGATTGCGGCATCTCACTCATTTTGTGGGCTTATGGACCCAACAAAGGGTTATTAGGGTTTATGTAATAGGTATGGTATGTCAACCCATGGGTTTACCCATGTTTAGGCATTTTTGTAAATGTATAAATAAGTAGCTAAGTGATGTAAGAGGAACGACTACTAGTTATTGATCCGCTTAGTGCATGACTAGTTAGCTTTGTGAAAGAATGTGCTAGGGCTTGCAGAGCTAAGTGAAAGTGTTGTGTAAGTGATTTGTGTAGATAGACTATGTAAGGATTTGTGCTATCAAGGAGTTGGCTCTGTGCCTTGACCTGATTTTGAGGAAGGTGGATCTAGTGCATTGTGCGCAAATCACCTATCCACTGGACATGTGGCTCTGTGCACATGAGTAGACACATATAAGAGATTGCAGATTAATAAAGAATAATAATAATAAAAATAATTTGGTGGACATAGCCCCACAGTGGGGTGAACCACGTATATCTTGTGTTGATGTGATTTGTGTGATGTTGTTGATGTTGATTATGTGATTATTTGCTTAGTGTTGTTGATGTTATATATAATGAATGAATCTGATGCTGTAGCTTGGTTCTTAATGATGAGAATGAATGCTAGATATGAGTTAATGTTGTGTCCTAAGTGATGGGAAGTACTTGATCTTTATTATTACTGTGTTGTTCTATAATAAGGGTTAATATGTGATGTACACGAGAATCATAACCTAATGCATATTGTTGTTTAGTGTTCTGTTAAGTGTTGTAATCACAGATCTGTGTCCCAGCTTGGTTTTAGACACTTGAGTCTTGCAACCCCCCCTTCCTCTACCTCAGGTGAGACTTCATCTACTTCGTATGTGTTTCTGAAAGGACCGGTAGTTAGGATTTTGTTGGTGCATTGTTGAATCGTTGAACCCTGGTTCTACCTCTGTGCCAACACATATCCTCTAACAATTTTATTTTTTCTAGTTCCTCTATTCCTCTGTCATCTCCTTTGGCTGGAATAAGTCCATATTCATCCAGCTCCTCCTCATGTTGGAACTATTCTCTATTCTATATGAATTCATCCTTATAGAAGTCTTCCTCTATTTCTGGATTGTTTAACAAATCTTCCAGTAGCTTCAAATATTTCTCCCACTGAGTGAGCATTGCATCTGAATTCTCCTCTTCTTTATCTCTCCTTTGGCCATCTCCATGGGCCAATTCTTCTTCTTCTTGAATATTCTCTTGGCTCACAACTGTGTGGGCCTCCTCCTCTTTCATCTCTTGAGCAGATTTTAGTGTCTTCTCCTTCTCCTCCTCCTTGAAAGTCTCTGTTGGTTGTCCTTCCTCTTCTACACTTGTAGTCACACACAGATTGTTAGTAAAAAAAAAAAATCCCTATGGCCTCTCCCTTATATGTCTCATGCATCACCTCCTCATAAACATGAGCCCCTATAAAGCTCACTCCAAGGGATATTCTAATCCCTCCTATCATCAAACTGCAATGTTGATGATCTTATTCTCCATTCTTATCTTTGAGAGTTGAAGTATTCAACTTTTCATCATCTTCATTCATGTGGCTTGCAACCCCACATGAATCTGCATGCTCATGAGGCTTTTCTTCTGTCTCTCTCTCCTCTTCTATCAATAATCCTTGTTGATTTTAACTCTCCCCTTAGTTCCCAAGGCTCTCATATAGTCTCATATCCTCCTTTCCCTCCTAGAAATATAACTTTTCATTTCTTCCCTCTCAGCAGTCCTTGAGATCTTCGACTGATCTCTTCTAATTGCACTCCTGGAAATTTACCCTTTCTTCTCTGCGCTTATGGAATTTTATGATATCTTCAACTGATATATATTCCTCTTCATATCCATCTAGGATTTATCCATCTTTTTCTTTACATATGTAAACCATCTTCTCCTCTGAATCCCTGAGGCTTTCCACTTGCCTCAACCACCTCCTCAGAACCTACTTTTTCCTCCTGGAAATCAATTGTTGGATAGGCCACTTCACCTTATTCTTCATGGGCCACTCATACCTCCATATCTCTTTCTCTCCTTGTTTCATTATCTACCATTGCAACATCAATATGTTGAGATCCTCTTCAGTCTCCTTGAGCTCTTTATCCATATCCAATCTGCTCATCCTCTTGTGGCTTCCTCTTGATCCTTGAAAATGACCTTTAGTAGCCATTTTCTCCTTTCCTTCCCTCCTAGAAAGTCTGTGAGTTTCCACTTTCTCGCTGTGAGCTACAGTCAGCCTATGTCAATCCTATCCTCACTTAGCCTATTGGTTCACCTGCTGGAACCTTTCTGAGCTTTTACACTCCTGCTGAGTGTAGGATCACACCTTGTGCTTTCTCCTTATAGTTATCACTCATTTATATCTTAGCTACTGCACTCCAAATTCTCACTTTAATATCTCCATAGGCTCTTCTCTGCTCCAATAATGCAACTGGTTATTTTCTTTAGTCCACTTGGTTGTCTGCTTGCCTGTTGCACACTTGGAAACAATCTTCACAAAGATCTCTCATGCTATGTATTCTCCTTTCTTTGCATGCTTTTTGTAGACAAAATCTCACTCCGATATTCTCCTTCTCTTCCTACTCTTTGTAAATAGAGGTTTTGCTTTGATACCACATGATGTAAATGCCACTAGCCCACTGGCTGATGTTGTGACCTCCTGGTCTCTAGATATCTCACAAGAGATGAATTGGATCTCGAATCCCTGCTGGATCCTTCTCTTTAAGCACACAACCCCCTTAATTCCCATTGCATTCCCTAAAAAAATCCCGTTGGGAGCTTAATACGCATCCCCCTTCCTCCTCTAATTTTAACCACGAGCGCTAGCCCCTTTTCCCCAAACAGAATGGGCATATGGCCTTGGGATAGAACTAAGTGTTTAGATTAAATGCACTATCGTAGTTTCTCATCGAAGTTTCATAAAACGTGCACTTCTAACTGCTCTGAATCGTAACCGATGAAATCCAGTCGTGAACCAGTCTAACCAACACCTGCGGTTCTTATCCCATCCTTCCACTTGATTTGACCTTTTAATGATCAGATTCTCTTTTTCTGTAATCAGATGGATTCTGACACTTCCCTTGGATTTGAGGATCAATGGTCCTTGCTCAATCTGGAACCTCCCAGATTAATGGTCCTCATTGTTCAGGATGCTAAAAAATCCACATGCTCTACTCCTCCGAATGGCCAACTCCGACCAACGATATGAACTAGATATTACACAATCTATGGTCCTCACTGACTCGGACCCTAATCTCCAACTTCAATTTCTAATCTCTGACCAACAATCATGATTAAATCTCTAGGCCACCACATAATGCCCGACCGACGACTATGATTAGATATGGCACTCCCTAGATCAACGCTTCTCAGAGTTTGGGGTCA
The DNA here is from genome assembly GCA_010110895.2 of Picea sitchensis. Taxonomy (NCBI): domain Eukaryota; kingdom Viridiplantae; phylum Streptophyta; class Pinopsida; order Pinales; family Pinaceae; genus Picea; species Picea sitchensis. Next base: position 69,116 of record SNQJ01S0076378.1, read on the forward strand.
AGATACTCCAACGAAAAAAAAACACCCTAAAAGGCTCACGCCAATGAACATATAGGATGAAGTCTCCCAATATAACGGATTTTGGGAATTCATAGCCTTAAACCACCAGGCACCCTCAACACTGAAAATGGCCTATCTTGACCAATGGCTCAGATTTATTCGGCTTGATGCAAACATATATTAACCATCCATTCTTTCTAACAATGATTTCTCCAATCCTTGAGTTACCGTGTGTAACTATGCACTATTTATTCTACGCTTCAAACTTTCAAAAAACCTACTTCTATAGACGCTTGCGCTCTCCCCTCCCGAGCTTGGAACTTGAAGAAATTCACTCATGTGCCTGCTCTGCACTCTCCCCTCTTAGCCTTGGAGAAACTATGAAAGTGCGCACACCTTGCGTCAACTCTCTTCTTTTGTACACTCCTTGTACCTCTACTTTCATTATTTGAAATGATATACCTCCTGATATTGGAACTTAATATAAATTCTCCTGTGCACCCCTTGCGCTATCTCTCCCGAGCTTATAATTTCTTTGAAATTCAAAGGAGTTTGACCCTTTTCTCCTTCAAAAAACTCCCTATGCCCTCATGGCACCCACGTTATTCCTTCTGATATTTACCAACACTTTGACAAAGTGTTAGCTTCGTGCACTCCTTGCACAACCCAGTGCACACCTTTGCACTAAGTGGGAATTCAACACTCTTTGATTATTTCCTTTATTCCCTCCTGGAACTTGTGCTCTTCTTCCCAATCTTATGACACTTTCTTCTAGTGTCTTTGCGGTTCTTGCACTTCTTCCCTTCTAAATTTTCTCTTTTGTAAGTCTGCAAGCATGCACTCCTTGCACTGGCCTTCCCTCGAGATTTTACATTGCTCTAAGTGTAGGCACACACCTTTCACTCGCTCTGCACACACCCTGCGCTGGCCTCATGAGATCTATAGATTACTCAAATTCACATAAACAAGGAAATCAAATGTTCCTGCAAAGAGAAACATGCATGAACTCATAGAATTCAGAGATATTCATTAAACATTCATAAAACAAATACTCATTCACATAAATAACACACATAGATATTCATATGTAGGGAAATCTGTTTTTCTATTAAATATGAATGCCTTTACAATATTCACAGTGTTTACAAGAATGGACTACAACATAGTCTCAGTTCTTCTCCTCCTCTCGTGGACTCTCCTATCTATCTCTAGAGAAATAATAATCATCCTCCTTCTCTTTCTCAATACATTTATTCTCACACAAAAGAGGGGCTTATCAACCCTTCCTCCACCTAATTGCATTAAATTAAATTTAATTGACAATAGACCCAAATCATATATAGATCCCCTAAGATCTACGATCTACTACAACCATCAAGGGATATTACATGTAGCTATACAAATAAATGGGCTCCTTGGATTTTCAAGCCTCTCATTACTTAATTACATTAAATGGGAGATTTAAAACAAAATGAGAAGGTTTCACTTCTCTCTCCTCATTGGGATCTGCTTGATCCTCATGCACTATTTCACTAGTTTTTTATGTCCTGCTAAGTGGGAGTGATGCTCCCACATCACATGAAAAAAGTGATGAAGACAAAAGAGAAGGGGAGCTTCTCTAAACAAATGGAAAAAGGCACTTGATAAAGGGTAAGTGACTTATTGTTTGTCAAATTTATACACAGTAACTATTCACACTAAACTTTATAATGTATAATTTGATTTCATGAATATATACATCAGTGAATTCAAAAATTGATGCCATCAATAAATTCATTCTTTATAATTCATAGGTAACACAACCGTGGGTTGAATTGTACAAACATAAGAGGAGGAAATGGGATAGTGACAGGAAAGAATTCAGATATTTGAATGGTAGAAGCATGCCTTATCCTGATCATTTCAAAGAAATATGCCAATGATATGCCCCAATAGTTGGGTTGTTGACCAAGTCAAAGAGAAATATGGTGCATTCAATCGTTACCCACGTGCTAAAGAGGATGCACTAAACATAGGGATTGGGTGAAACAACTAGGTAATAATCTATTTGTGTACATTTTAAACATCATAATGCACCTTTGAATTGTAACATCTATATTTTGTATTTTATTGGTCAGGTTATTAGACACATGACATTGTGATTTTTTCACTTTTTTATAGGTTCATTTGTTCCCATATGTGTGGGAATATGGACATCATTTTCACACAGAGGATGTCGATAATGGACACATGACACAATATTATAGAGTGGAAGTCGAGTTCGACCATTCTAGTCGTGTTATCCACCGCGATCAAAACCTAATACAAGGGAACTTAAGTTACGTTGGAAAGATACAAGAGATCATTCGAGTGGACTTCTCTCTTTCCAATGTATTATTTTTCAGTGCAAGTGGTGGGACACCTTTGATTGGAATAATGTAAAGGAATATCGCAATAGTGGGATGATATGTATCAACTATAGAAATATGTGGGATGAAGCTGAGGAGCCTTGTGTTTTCCTAAACATTGCAACCAAGTGTTTTTTAACCCAGATGTGTTGGATAGGGATTGGTGGTTTGTATTAAGACACGACCCTAGATCAACAAATATTTTTTAGAACAACAGTGTTATCATGCCAAGCAAGGAAGATAATCAGGGTGATGACAACTAAGAGTGATATGTACATGTTTTATTTCATCATTTATATTGTTGTTGTATCTTTTTGTTATATTTATTTTGCTAATTATATTGTTTTTTATTCATCTTGTGATGGAGGAAATATAAAGTTAAATATAACAAATCTTTGAACAATTTTAGTTGGTTAACAGTCAGTTTCATGTGTAATGTGTTTGTCTTTCAAATTATTTGTGATTGCATGGAACAATTGATTGAAATATAATTTTATATTTTTAAATTGTTATTTGAAGATATTTATATGTTGTTGCATGTTTAATATAAAATTTTGAGAATTATTTTCATGATAATGTCGTAACAACACATTTTTAGAAAAATTTCTCCAAATATTTTATAGTTGGAATTTTATATAATTGGTAAGATTCACAAAGGTTTTTACACCTAAAACTAAGTATTTCCAATTGTGAAATCCTGAAAAATGTCAAACCAGTTGAATTTTTAATGGGATAGGAAATTCTACTTTCTCCATATAAAGTTTTATAATGACAAAAATAACAATAAGAATATGTGCATCCATAAAATTTTAGGGCCAATAGAATTCTTATCATTGAAGATCATAACTTTTTATAATAACAATTTTTAGTGTAGAAGAGTATTTAAAAAGAGTAAATAATACAATGGAAAATAACATTTATTCATATGTAATTTGTTTTTTGAAAAAGAATTTAATTAAAATGAATATGTATGAACTATCTATGCAATAGAAAAATGTTTATGGTAATTTTACAATTAAAGTTTCAACCATATTGAACTTTGTAATTTATAAAAATATCTTTTCATTTTTTATTTAGATTATTAAGTCTTTATGTTTCATATATAAAAGTTTGTTATAAGGTCACCAATACATAATATATAATAAATATCATTTAATAATAATAAAAACATTGTGATGATAACCATCCAACAAGCATAAACATCATCTAAAAATATACAGATTTAAATTCGTTAACATCGTCTAATTATATATACCTCTATCACATATAAACATCATTAATTAGCTAGCACACAAGGCATCATCATTGTGATCACATATAACAAAACACAAACATTGTCTAACATCATCATCACACACATCTAACAAGAATCATTTAACATACACATCTATCAAGAAAATTTAACAAACATATCTTATAACATGACCTAACAATGTACACATCAACATATCAATTATTTAAGTACATCATCATGATCAATAGGAAAAATGCACATCTAATGAACATTGTTATAACATACACATCTATCAAGAACATTTAACAAACATATCTAACATGACCTAACA